>JASANE010017826.1:0-11987 GCA_030248225.1 Trileptium ribeirensis
CTAGGAATAAGAATTTTCGTCATATTTCGGCCTGCAGCGCCGACAGTTTTTGGTGATCAAAATGGGTATCGTTATTAACATTTCAGTGATGGATAATCATCGAAGTATTGCTACCGTATTATATGTTGATTGTGGTGCCATAAAGGCACCTGTTGGTATACGTATCTTGCATCATAGTATCATTATTATAACGATATTGTTGATGGCCATAAAGGCTTCATTGGCGTACTTGAATTATGGATATATACATTAACATTACCATCGCTTTGTTGTACCATTTTGATAGCCATAAAGGCACGTATTATGTATTTGATTCGTATAACCTTGATCATACTGTCTATCTGTGTACCAGTGGAATCGTTGTTGGTATTCATTATATTTTTAGGTGGATATACACAATTTGACCGTTTGATTCCCGTCATATATTTGGATCGTACTTGTTAACCGTTTATGTATAGCCGTTATACCATATTCATACGGTACTTTCGTGTTGTTTAAGGCCATAAAAGCGCATATATTTTATTATGATTCTATACCGTTTTATGATTACTATACGCGTGTTGTACCCTTGATTATGGACGTATAATTGTAATCATTTAACAATGATTGTCGTACCATATCCTTGTCGTTCTATTATGTTGAACATGGCCATAAAGTTCTATATTTGAATGTAACCTTCTTGTGAATTCCATTGACGCTTTCAGGATTACGGTTACGTTTCATGGTACCCTTGTAGTTCATAAGATTGGAGGTACAAATAGTCGAGGATAATTTGTTTCGTTTAGGATGATTTTTAGAGAAAAGTTAGGGATCTTTACGCATATACACTAGTACTTTAATGGGTAGAAAATGCGAGTATGGCGAGCTCTTGCCATACTCAACTCGTGGAAATATAAGACAGGTACGACTCCCTGCCGAACCCGATATATATGTATAGGAATAGCCCTACCCCGCCTGGTAAGACTGCGAAACTTACTGCAAATTTTCATAGGAAAGAGTGGCCGTGACGGATACCCGTCACAACCGTCCTCACGAATGAGGACCACAAAAGAATTGGGGCTGTCCGCCCAAGAGCGAACAGCAACCGTGCAACTTTCCTGAAAATATACATAACAAAAGTGAAATATCACTTTACCAGTGTTCAATATTAGGCAGTACACTTGTAAACTGCAGTAACTAAAACTTTATAAGTTACCAGCGTTCATTTTCGCTGACAAAGATAACTGGTAAAAGTATAAGAAATTTACGAAAATTTGGAATCAAATGTAGCGGCTCCGTCCCATAACTCCGGAACCACTGCGAATTCATTTCTATTAGACAATTTTATGATCTATCTAATGAGACCGGTCCCGTGGAAATCCGTACAGGATCCACGGACTTATTAACAAATAAGCGTATACCTACAGCAGATAAATACATTTGATCAAATAATTTAACGAATAAATGGCAGATAAAAATGTAGTTGATATCATAGTATTCCCTGTAACCTAGGTTTTTATTCATGCCCATAACGTGCCCGCTGTGCCCACGTTTCAGTACCCGTCCCCGACCGTATTTTCCTTGTCCAAACTAACACGAATATATACCTAAAGTCCCATAAAACTGTACCCCGAATCCGCGGGAGCCGTCTAAAACACTTCCTTTCTTTACAACATTTATGATGGGCTCGCCCGGGAGCCCACCCTCCCCTTTTATTGTCCGAAAGCGGACCTGTTACAAATCAGGAGGATTGGATGGACGCACTGAGGGAATAGGACCGTCTTTTCACACTTGTTGCCCTTGTTCGTTTACTTTATTTACATAAGCCGGGTCTCTTTTCTTTCGATGTCGACCTTAGCATATAAGCACGCCCGTATGGGTAGATACTGGTTTATATAAGACAGGTACACATTTATAAGCACTTGATATTAAAGTAATACAAATTGTGAATCTCCTGCATTTCGCTTGAGTAAACAATCTTGACTTTGATTGGAGTAGGTTTCTATAAACTTCATATAAGGACAAAGTTAACAGTGATGAAGCGCTTATCGGTAAATAGTTAATATTAACTTGGTACAAATTTATAAAGTTCCGTATTAAGACGCAGTTTCGGACCACAGGCTATTAAGAACCTGAATAAATAAACTTGATCCCGCAAGTTATGTGGAATTTATATTAAAGTCGGTAGCTTGGTACTAAGCTAATATAAACGTATATCTAAGCCGACGATTCAATATACAGCTAATATCAGCTTCAATTACAAACATCATTTAAGAATTTAATTAATATAAAGGTCCTATTGAGTATAGGCGTTTGGTTTACGTTTCAATTAACCATCTGTTCAGCAAGTTCAATATAATTTTATTTAAGTATACTATAATTTTATCAAAGTCTATTAAGGCGGTCCTAAATCATTTCCAATTATATAAAATTTCATATAAAATCTGTCCAAAATTTATCGAAATTCTGACCGATAAAAAACTTTGATTAAAGGATTAAAGTTTGGGGTCAAATCGTCCCAAAAGTGCTGACAAAGCACTTTTGGACGAAATTAATAAAATTTTAATGGCCCCGCAAATCAACATTAATTGACAACATTCGCAGTATTTAAGCGGAGCCACTCAAGCTCTCGAGCGTTCAGTCTGACTTCGGCAGCGCAGAGTTCGGTCGTTTTCCAGACCGGCTCTATCGCTTATTAATTCGCTTACAATTTTACTCACAGGTTTTCGATTTTCTTGGCTTTTTCCTTGCTTCGATCTGGCGAATGGATGGACGAGCGATGGACATCAACTAACCATACTCCAAACTTTAATTATTGACATTTAGGCAGCGTAGCTTATTTGTTTGTTATTAACCTTATATTAGGTAGGCTTGGAGTTTTAGTAGATAGCACCTAGGATAGGATGAAGCGCCGATGAGCGTCAGTACTTAGCATTTAGCCTCCCTTGTCCATACTGTTATTTACATGATAGTGCACCCGTCCTAGCTTGTCCCGCAGACACGTAGCTGTGATTAGCCGCTCACACAATTTAGTTAGATGGCGGAAGTCAAGCTGAACCTCCCTCGGTCGATGAGTTATGATCCAAAGCAACGCGACACTCGCGTAGATCCATTTTACATGATTCCTTGAGTCGAGTTAGGAACTAGGATATCATCCATGAGCCGACCGAGGTTAAATAAAAATTTTTGATGGATTATTAGCAATCGGACTCTTCATTGTCCTTGGCCATGCCACTCGCGTCAAGCGCTCATAAGCGATTTTACTCACAATTTTGTTGATGTTGCGATTTTTTGGAACAAGCGTCTGATGGCGTATTTTGGTATTTCGATTATTGGAAACCTAGGACGATTATTTTTGGTAGGATAACATTACCTAGAAAACTACGTCGAGGATTCAAATGCTCGAAATGTTTAAATTCAGTCGAGAATTTCTGTGTATCTAAAACTGAGCGCACCGACCCCTCACGTGAGACCGCTCACTCCGTGCGAAATTTATTAGTTCTCAAAATTTTCCCCGGACCTAGAGATGGGTCCCAACTATCGATTTAGAGCATAAGACTTTCAAATATCACGTCGGAATCATAAACCTGACGACCTTGAAGGAGCTTGCCCCATCGACAATATAAAATTGGTAATAGTTTAAGATCCTCTCCAGGGATCTTGCTGAAACCTTGGCCGTTTCTTCATAGGTAGATCAGTTACGGAATACGACTTTAAATCTGGTTATACCAAGTTGGAATCTCAAATCCGGCGACCCGATTGGGGTCCGCCCTTGCTCAAAATCACTAACATTAACAATGCAATATTGCTACTAAGAAATAGAATAATTTTATTTGACAAATAAGGACCCGTTAGGCCATCCTTTGGTAATATCAAGCCCGGCGAAGCCGTGGCCTGTTCAAAGAATCTGTAAAGGTGCGGACTCGGGCAGCACGAAAGCCGCCCAGAGTCTACGCAGATTTCAAAAAATTACTAGTAGTATAAGTAACTATCTAAGTAGGTTTCGGTTTAGTTTGAGCACGCATTTGCCTTGACTTTCTAGCCTTACCGCCTACCTCTAATTCATAGGTAGGCAAAATTTCACGGAAAAAGGCTGGCAAATTAGAGAGATACTGAAAATTATAGGTTTTCCCCAGCTTATATCGAGTTATACCACGAATCTCGGTTGAAAATTAGGAAACCGAACAATTGAAGGATACATACCAAGTGAAATTCAGTTAATAAAATTGTTATGGTTGTACCGGCAATCGTGGCTGCCACTTACTGACTCGCTTCGTTGAGTAGGAACCGCTAGCAACACAACCTAAATACTAGTACCAAATAAAGCTCTTTTCGAGAGCTGTTTTCGAGGCAAAATAGCTTAAGCTTTAGTACTTTTAGGATAGTGCCGATGACGTACGAGGCATCGGCACGTAAAGTTCTAGTTTTAGTCTAATTTGTAGGTACCTGAATACAATTTTAACCCCTGCCCCTATGCCCTGAAGTTGGCATGAAATTTGTATAATAACAACGCATAGCCACTCTATCGGCAGCAATTAACTGGACTCAAAGGATTTGTTAGTTGTGCCGTACGTTAGGGACTCGCCCAAGCTCGTCGCTTGTCTCACATGAGTGCCCTTGCGCAGTAGCAATGGCAAACGATCCGATAGCTTTAGAACAATTTCCACGTTAAGGAACGGAGTTAAGATTTTAAATTAGTACAGAAAATCAATTAAGTAAACCAAGTTTGTTAGACCATTCGAAGCAGTAGAAATTGGGAATGCCCCAAAGCGGCTCATTACTTCGGTAGTGGCCTGTTTACACGTTTAAGCGCATCGTTTATAGTCACTGATAAATGATTGAGCACACATTCAATCCTCGAAATTACGAACCTGGTCATAGGCCGAATCAGTGAATTTTCCCGAACGTTTGTTGACCCGTATAAACAAAATCACCAAATTAGTGCGATCGTCCCCATTTTAACGATCCAATTAGTACCTAAGGCCTTTGTAAACCCATACACCTGCATCCAATTTTGGAGCTTTGCCTCTTGATTGAATTACCGCCGAACACTGAGTAGACGCCTCAGTGATGAACGTTGAAAACTAAGGCAACGCCTTCAACCTTTGTCAAGATTAGTATTGGTCCGTTTGGAACTCTTCAGTAGGCTAAATAACTTGACGAATTACACCACATTAAGCATTATCCAACCGTCTTGTATTAGGACGCGAAAGTACCCTAAGTCGCACTTCAGAGTTTAGATTATAGGGACTTTTTTCTTTACCGCTCGTGGTATCGCCGTACTTTTTGGCAAAAATATAGAATATTGTTCCGCCGAACCAGGCGTGAACGAAGGTTTTAAGTGAACCCGAGTTCCACTTAAAATTGATAGTACATCACTTTTCCCTGGATCCGGCTTGATCCAGTATCTTTTAAAATTGTGTACATTTGGCAGCGAAATTAAAATCTCAAAATTCCTAGTGTTCATAAAGTACATTTAATGTACACAACACATAGTAAATATTAGCAATAACTTTAGTGCAAATTTTGCAAGTGCAAGTTCCGAAAAGTTAGAGAATTCAGTCCCAACCCCAGTTTACGGGACCCATGAGCTATTTAGAAGATAATTTTAACCGGCCTATTTTAGCTCATGCTTATGGACACAAAAAAATCCGTTTTGTAGTTATTTAGGTTACAGATGAACACCGATTTAAAAGACCAAATTTTATATCATTATTACCGTGCCTGAAGGATAATTTTATAAGAATCTGGAATCGAGTTTAACCAGTCGTATTTTTGTAAATGGTGGAAAATTTTACGTTATACTCATGGTCACCGTCCGTATGTGTGTATGCGAGTAGGAAAAGAACACTCGTACCATTGTCGCACTAGAGAAAATTAGGAGTCGTACCGATGAACACCTCCCAAACTTACCGTTATATCGATATGTACCATTACTCTATTGTTCTAATAATTTGTTGCATGTTAATCCCATCGCTACCATACCTCTGTTACAAATATTATTACTTATCATGTACTACTATAGCTGTGATTAGGATGAGCAAGATCACGACCTGCAATCCCTATTATACGCTTCGCCCCGTACACCTCATTCGTACCCGTTATATTACCGCCTTTCGCTTACCTGAATCTATTGTTTTATCGGAGTACCCTCTAGTAGCAATCGTAGTGTAGCGCGAGTAGTTAGTTGAATGGCCTCGATAACTAACCGCTTTGCGCTTCGTGTCACTCACCTGTATTTGCTTTTGACCTGACCCACTTTTAATAAGTAAGGTGGGCGCAGCTGTCATTAGAAAAGGCTTTGCAGTTTACGCCATGATTTGAATCAGCTGTGAGAGTTCGATGAAAAAGCCGATGACTCCGGAACTTACCCTGTTTGCTGCCCTGCTCATTCTCCTAATAGCGTAATATACCAGTGACATTGTACCTATTGTATTCGCCCGTACAGTATGTTCTTGTCCATATACGATTTTGACTCATCAATAAATACTCAATCAAACCCAATGTGTCCAAGAGTTTTGCTGCCCTAGTAGCGATAGATATTAGAAGAGGTTTGAAATCCGTCACCCCTATCGACGACCCGCGTTCAGGTTTGATACGCGCATTGAAGAAGCAAACCTTAGCGTGACTCGCCGATTACAATTCAATTGAATTATTGTGTGAGTACGACTCGCGCGACCAATAAGGAAAACTTATCTCAGAATTATAACTTTCGCTGAACACCCAGAATAGGAAATCTTACGCGAATCCGACAGTAAACGTCTAAGGATTTGTCGGACCCTAGTGGGTGCCACTGGCTAAATTAAATAAATTCTAAAAGCGTTCAGGAAAATAGAAAGGAAAACTCTACTCCAAATACACTTCCCGATTGAACGAGGATAGGGAATAGTGGTATGATCTCTTTGGCCTGAGAGCAGGTGACGGAGCCAACTTCCCTGGGGACCTCAAACCTAGTACCTCTTAAACTACGTGCGCCCCGTCCGGCAGGATCAGAACACATCCTGTGAAGCGCTCCTGCGGATTACTAAGCTCCGAAATTTCTTGGGTCTGACCCGAATCAAAAAAGGAAAAAATAAAAATCTGAACCTAATAGGTCCGCCCTTGAGGTTACGATAGCCGGGGTCGTATGGGCATTACGTTTGTGGAAATGCGTAATGCAGCAGCGTCACGTCGATGTTACATATGCAATGTGCATTATGTTTGGACCAAAGATGAAGCAAAAATGTGGAAAATTTCTAACAAAATTTTTTTAAACCGGAATTCCAGTTCCGGTATGGTTTTTGCCGTTTGTCGGAACCGCAACCGGAACACTATTTTCGCGGAACCGGAATTCCGGTTACTACCTGATAGCTATTTACCACTATTTCTAATGCTAACACGTTGTTTTATAGCTTGAAACTGGTTTCTTCGTTCGCTGAAAATTTTGCTAGGAGGCATGAAGAGGGGGCACACTGTTTCGGGACCTAGAGGCCCCAAATTTTTCCAGGGGGCGTGAACTGGGGCGAACTGAAGGGTCAAAATTTAATATTTTCAGTAAAAACGTTAAAATTTAATAACTAGGCTCGCAAACGGTACAAAAACGTCTTTATTACAACAACTTCTCAACAATTTTTTGGCTGAAATTTTTTAAATCTCTAACATCGGAAGATTTTTCTAAAAAAATTTGGCCCTGATTGGGCTGAGGGGGAAAAATCAAAGAAGGGACCCACCATCTTTTCAGTATAGCCCCCATAGTCTCTGGACCCCCAATCATCTCTTACCCCCAAAAGAGATCTCTTCGAGATCAGGGTCGCCCCTTTTCAGGTATAACCTCCTGATGATGCTAAATTATTGATCTTTTTATTTGGATTTTTTGGGTATAGAGGCTTTTTTGGCAAATTCCTAAATTCCAAAAGCTCCGCTTAAGATCGTCATCCCCTAACCCCGCATGGACCAGTTTTTCCTGCTTTTTCCAATGGAAATGGTTTCAGGGCTCTAGCTCTTCAAGGGGGTTCAGGAGAGGGGCCCAATTTCAGCGGTCGTATTTTTTAGAAATATGGATTTTGGTTTTTTGACCTTTTTGGACATAACTTTGGATTGGATTGACCAATTGGGCTCAAATTTGGATATGATATAGAAAATGCAATCTGCTATACCGCGATGGATTACTGTCCGTGACAAGAAGATATGACTCCCGATATCGGGAATGAAAGCGAAAAATGATATTTTGATGTTTGGAAATTAGGTTTACATTAGGCTCAGTTTTAGGGTAAGCTTGAAGCTTAGGTTAGGGTATCTGGAAATACTGCACCGGCAAACGCAGGCGAGGAAGCACCAGTACTGTGCACCCAAAACCGTGGCAGTTAGCCAGCGCAGCGGCATAGTGCGGGGGGTCCGGGGGGCGGCGGCTTAGTCTTAGGCTTAGTCTAAGGCTTAGGCTTATGTTGTTAGGCTTAATCTAGAACTCTATAAGAAAACGTATTACAGACATTGGAACTAACCTCTAGACGCGAAACATGTTTCCGATATCTTCAGTGAGTGCCCCGACAATATTTTCAAATTTTTCGAATATTTCGAATTGTCGCCGCCATAGAAATTCAATAAGGTTTCGCTAGACTACGCAATGAGGAACACCTTGGCGTCGCCGAATGAAGGGTTTCAAATTTCCCCAGAGACCATCAATGTTTTGCGTATGGGCGTCGGAATTGTCGGGATTAAGGAATTGGCGGTTATGGTGGTTGACCGTGGCGTGAGTATATTGCTGGAGGCTAGGTAGGCGGCGCAGTCCTTGGATGTAGGTCTGGAAGCTGTCGGTGATGGTGCGGGTTCCCGGTGGGATATGTTGAAATAATAGAGTCATGATTGTGTTGATAGTGCGATTGGGGACGTGGAAGAGTAGACACTTGCCCGTTTGTCGTTCAATCATGCCCATCACCCAGCCAAGCTGACGACGTGGCATGCCGCGGTTGTATTTTTATCGAAAAAACTTCGACTCGTCAAGTTCTACGTCGATACCGGGGCCGCCCAACATGCTGTTTTGTCAATGATCACGGTCGTAAGCTGCAGCGACATCTCTACAGTAGTTGTACCAGTTCGTAATGGTATCTGTGGCAACCCCTGTTTGCAAGCGAATGAAGTTTGACGGCAAGCTGTTGATGTAGCCGAAAATGATCACGAGTGTCGTTTCCAATGTGATCCGGTGACCGGCAAAAAATGAGCCGCTTCGAATAGATAATTTGGCTCGGCAATTTTTACAGCGCCATTCGTACTTGTCAAGGCGCGCGAGGAAATTACGCGCAGCCAAATACATAGCGTCGCCACATGTAAATTGTAGATTGTTAGCGATAAGTCTCCATTGGGCAAGCAGAACAATAGTATCTTCATATGTACTTGTTCTACGCACCATTTGGTTATCGGTCATGCGCAAATTGTTAATATCAGGTTCAGGAAGTATAGTATTAAGGGGCGAAATGTTATATCTAGTATTTTGAGGTCTGCCACGTGAAGAAAGTGAAAGCACATGCCCGGCAACAAAACTGCATGAAAATACTCAGTATTAATATTTATTACCCCCGCTTTGAAATTTCCACCGAAAATGAACATGCCCCTCCTGAGGTTCCCTCACTTTTCGGATGGTTGTGGAAGACAGGCAAGAATATTATTTTTCTACAATTTTACACATGAGTATAATATTACACAATTTAATATAACCAATTAATTTATACATCAAAAAGAAAACTCTACCGAAAAGTAAAAAAGCCATCATAAATTATGGTGACTATACAGGGTGGCCCATAAGTAACGCCCCTTGGTGAAACTGACATAACATACTTACAACCCTCATACATTGAGGAATTGTAACCGGTCATATTATAAACATCTCCCAGTTAGTAACCGGAACCGATACCGGAACGGGAATTCCGTTTAACAAATTTGTTTGAAATTTTTCACATTTTTGCTTCATCTGTGGTCGAAACATATGTAATATATACACAATGATCAAGTTCCTTAGCAAGTTGCAGGCTGAAACGTAAGTAGGGCACATAATTTCAGTAGGAATTTTTCATCTTAACACTGCAGGAGTTTGTTAACAAAACAAAGCCAGCTCGATGCTTGTAGCAGCTATTTTACAAGAAGTCTGCGAAGTATGTTACAATTAAACCCGTCCAACTCGGCAACAGTGTATGGATTAATTAAAAGTACTTAGCTGTAAGCTTGGCTAACATAAATTGCGTCAAGCACCAGCCAGTACGCTTGTAAACTTTGTAAATCAGTCTACATTGACGTAAAGTAACATATCTGCAGCGCAGCCAGGAACTGCGTTCTTGCCGATGAACTGTATTTATTGAAACTGGGCGAGCAAGTATAACAGTTTGTCTCATTGATCAGAAAGTTACCATCATTATCATTCAGCTGACGGGCACTGGTTGCCCAACGCTAGTCTAAACAATGTCTCTGACCAATGATTAGAAAATTATATTATACCTTGTTTTATCTTCTTTTGGAACCATATCCTACAGAATACGGTGCCAAAAACGTATATGCAGTAAAAGGACGCAATTGCAGACAGAGCGGAAGCGTTTAGTCTAAGCTCCATGCAAGCATGTTTAGTTACAATAGTGCACATTCAGTTTGACGCAATTCGCGCAAGGCTGCTTGTCGAAGGTGTTTTTACCCTAGGAGTTCAAAAACCTACATATTGATCGATAAATAAACATTATTAGCTTTCTCAGTCTCTTCAAAGTGCCAGAGAGGCAATAATGCCATTGCAATACATTAAGTTTAATGTAAAAGTTATTTTTAATACATTTAAAATTCATTGTACTTTCATTTTCTTCCTTCACCTGTTTTACTATATACTAGTAAACGTAATAAAGTACAAAAAGTGAGCGGAACTACATGCAAAGTATTTGGTATCTTATTAGTGTGTACATGTGTTTCAACTAACTATTTAATCAATATATAAAAAAATCACGTTTTAGGCAATTGATGTCAAATCCACCTTACAAAAACTAGCTAGTTAACAAAATTAGGTAATTAGTAACGTCAACTAATTAGCTAATTAATTACCTAATTAGCACCCATGATAAAATCATATAGCTTTAAAAGTCATATATTCATAATCAGCAACATCAAAAACTCCCGAGCGCAAGAAATTGGCAATTTTGAAGTGATTTTAAAATTTTCATAAAATTACCTAATTAGCTAGTTTATTAATCAACTAATTAGAATATACAGCCAGGTTTTAGAGCTTCAAAAATGACATATTCGTGATCAGAAACATAGAAAACCCCGGATGCAGTTTATTATTAATTTTTGAGCACTGAAAATTTTCAAAGAATTAGCTAATTATCAATAATTAATTAGCTAATTAACCAATTAATTAGCATGTTTTTAACTTCTTCGAATAGCAAATAAGTCACAAATTCACATTGATCACGGAAAGATGTAGTATATGCACCAAAATAATAGCTTTACACTAATTATTTATTGAAAAATATGCAATTTTTTTGAAAATGCTAAAAATAGGCTAACAAGCTTAACTAATTAGGCAATTACTAATTAACAAAAACAAATTTTGACAAAATCTATATATTTTGCACCTGTCCGATATTAGGCCTTTCAAACAAAAAAATTTTAAAATCGGCCCAGTAGTTATTAAGGAGCTTAACGGATGGACGGACAGACGGTGCAGAATTTTCCCTCGCTGACGAAAACAAAAACGGTTCGCTTAATAAGTTTCGAAGACCAGGTTCCGGTTTAAATGGACGGTTCCGGTTGCTAGGTCCGATTCCGGTTATTCCCTGATATCTACGTAAAGAAAAATGTCGTCTGAAACCGGACTTAATTTGGCTGATCGAATAACTGAAGAAACACTGTATTCAGTTAACCAAAATTGTCGTGACGTTGTGCGATAATGATCCCTGCATTGCCCTTCGCATCACCAAATTATAAATCTATTGCTTCAATTAATAAAAGGTTTGGTCTAACAGGCTCTGTACATGAGTTGTCCCGAACAGGGAGACCAG
>JASANE010017828.1:0-17920 GCA_030248225.1 Trileptium ribeirensis
AGTACATACTAGCTTTTGATAGACAGTTTCGGATTTAAACGCATTGACGGCGGTTTATGAGATACGTTGGCGTTTGATGTTTGCTCGACAAATGGAGGCTCTGTTGATCTCTCAGCCATGCGGTGGCTTCCGTGACGTTGTTTAAGCAGTGGCTGAGCAGTAACCTTGTCATTCGAAGCAGTCACTTGAGTTGGAGCGGCGCTTGGAGCAGCTAGTGTTCGATCGTTCGAGGCTTGTGATTGCGATGTATTTTTGCGGTGGGAAGAATAGGCTGATTTACGGCGTTTCACGGTAACAAATTCATCTTCACGTTTCTTTTGACCTATTCGTGGAGTATCAAGTCCGCTGCTGCAAGCAGTTTCAGGATGAACATCGTTGTTTTGTACCGTAGCCGGCGTGACATCTGACAGAAGATTGATGACGACCTTCAGGAGACGGCTGTCTGAAGATGACGCTCGAAGCCGGCACACCCATCCGCGGAGAATATCAAGATCCACAATCAACTGTTGGAAACATTTGTGCAATTAAAATTTCTGAACGTAATTGGGTTTAAAAACAAACTATTGCATATAATGAATGAAATAGTGTCCATAGGAGTTTTTGTTTCTCCAAAAACCAAGAAAATCTTGAGGGTCCAAAGAGCTCGCTATGATCGTTCTCGCAAGCCTAAAAGCCTCAGCCTTAGCCTAGGCTTTTAGGTCCTAGACATACACTAATCCTAAATCGGATGGCTTCCGCCCTCTAACCCCCACTCCAGGCTGTTCTTTTTTTCTAACAATATAACAATTTACCTTTCAGTGTTACCATTGCCTCTCACAGTTACCAGGGCCGTACAAAATATATTTTACTCCAATGCTATGTAACTGCTATGCACCCCTTAAACACATATTTGATACATAGCTAGTAGTTTACACTAGTCGATATAGTGTTTTCCAATTGTCGGTGTCCTGGTGTCGGGGGTTTAGTAGGCTACCAGGGAGTTCCCAGGGCTAAAATCCCAATTTTTCTCTTTTTTCACTAATATATGTTTCCCCCAAGTTTCAAAATTTCTAAAATTTAAAATTTTATCTTTTCTGTTCTTAATTTGCATAATTGTCATTATGTTAATTAGTTATGTTCAGCTTAAGTTGTTTTTCAATTACTAATCAGTTATAGTTTTGATCTCGTAGCGAACGGCGGTTTCTAGAGGGCTTAGAGGTAACATGCTGATTTATTAGTTTTTGTTTTATATACCTGGGATTGCCTAGATAACGCGTTACGTTCTAGCTCATCATTAATGCTGCATTACTGGATTGTCGTTTTTTGTTAGTGAGATCTTATTGTCATGGAACCTCGGCAACAGTGTTTCGAGTTAGGCGGAGCTTATATTGAAGTGAATTAGCATGGTTTGTGGTATCTTATGTGCAAAGAATTGTGTGATTGCTTAAAACTCGGACTAATTCTTGTCATTTTGGCGTGAAGGAGCTTAGACTTGGCCCTTCGGTAATTAGCTGTGGATACAGGAAAGCTTATGCTCGGGTTTCCGTGTTGTGCACTGGTCGATTATTATGTTAATATTGGAGCGTAAAGAATGCGCAGACCTATGGCTGGATTATAACCGAGAAGGGTTTTGAAAGGCATTGGACAGTTAAGTGCTAGCAAGTTACAGCACAAATAAGTATTTTTAACCGTGATTAGTTTAATTAATAATACTATTGCCCTTGTAAAATCGGAGTAAGAAGTGGCGAATAAGGAATTAAGAGCGATAGATTAGCATAACGCTAGGGTTAGTAATGTCTTAAAAATTTCGGCCCCTCTGTCGAGTGAGAAATATTCCAGGGCTAGAGTACAGGTGGGATCCGAATTAATTCGTAGTATTACTTGTGAAACCGGCAGTGTCCATTGTCGGTGAATCAACTAGTATTTTTGAGAAGGCCGTGCGAGTGAGGGGCGTGGAAAAAGATAACTCCCCCACGAGTCACCGTAAATCCATTTAGTATTGTTCCTGGGCTTGCGTCCGTAGTGCAGGAATCTTCCCATACGATTCCTCGTCCTTTAGGACGAATGGAGTAAGAAACTTCAACTGCATAGTAGTAGACCGCTACTGTACAGTTTTAATAACGTGGTTTGGCAGCCGTCCGGTGTCGGCCTGTTTAACATAACTGACACTATCAGCGTGAACCTAATGCTTAGGTTGAGGTACTCAAATAATCGCACGGTGGCAATCGTCCGGTGTCGCTGTGTAAACTCACAAGGGAACTTACTCAAGCAATAAATAACTTAAACCTCAACCACTATCGCTCAAGGTTAACCGTTAATCACTAGTTGTTATAACGTAAGGTTAAGAACCTAGGCCCAAGTCTTAGGCAGTTGTAACTTAACCTAAATCTAAGGTATTAAATGGGGATTGTCGAGAGTACGGAAATCAGTGGCCGAAGTGCGTTAATAGCAAGAAGTCAGACTGTGCCCGAGCCAAGTAACACTAGCGCCAGGCTTTACGTCAGACTGTAAAGAGTTAAAAGTCAGACTGTGCATACTAACTCGGTGTCGGACTGTGCAAGAGCCTAGTGTGAATTGTGTAAGTATTGTCGGTGAAACACGAGCGTGAACTAAGAATTATATAGTATTAAAGAATAGTACTGAAATCACTACTGAAAACCGATGCGGAGAAAAGCGAGCTAACATAACGATACTAAAGAACAGTATCACATCTTTTAATTCTGAGCTCGAGGAATAATACTACGAATTGAATTCTGGTTATCGAAAGTAGTACGGAGTTTCCTTAAACTGGTTAGCCAAAATTAGTGCCAAAAGTGATCGTTGCTAATATCAGTGCCTAACATTTTATCACGTTGTAATAAATCTTTACCTTACGTGTCTTTTGCCAAATTACCTGGAACTCAAGCAATAGAGCCGAGCAAAGATCACGCCGCATCGCAAAATATAAGGCACAAGTAGCGCTTACGAAAAGGAAGACGTGCACCATACCAAGCATCCCACCGGCATTCTACTGGCCACACCTCGAACCGTACAATCTCTCGGTGACGAATCCTGTCCCCCTTTAATACCGATAGCCGTCATAAGGAAAATCCCCTTCCAACCCTTACCCCAAGATAGCAAAACAAAATAACACCTGTAGGCTACTGTTGGGCGTCGACTAGGCTACCAGGAGTAATCCCGGGCCAAAATCTCCAAAAAAGCCTAAAAATCTTATAAACCCCGGGCTGGTCACCAAAATCTCTATTATATATATGTCCCTCCTTCCCTTTTGTCTTTGGGTTTTTTCTTCCGTTTTTCTTGTTTTCTATTTATTTTGTTTGTAACTAATGCTAATTTGCATAACTAGAATTATATAGTTGCTTATTTTAGCTAACATGTGTTAGCTTTGTTCTTTTGTTTTATAAATCAGTTTAGGACAAGCTTCAGCATTGTTTCATGACTAGTAAAGTATATTTCCGGCTCAGCTTATCAAGTGTGTACGAATTTCACTCCAGCGTAGAATAGCGTTTTTGTTTACGAGGTTTCATACGAACTATTTTGTTATTTAATGTTAATTTTTATTTTATGTTTTGGATCACCTAGCTAGTGTTTTGATGCGAGAGTTTCAATTTAACCGAGTGTTATAGCGTTTCACGGCGAATTTATAATTATATCGGTAGTTGGCAACTGTTGTGTGATCCTGATGTTCTTGTAACTACATTGCATAGGGCATAGGGCTTTATGATTGGTAAAAATATATTTGAATTCTTCGAACCAAAAAACCCTATAATGGTTTGATCGAAACGACTCTATTTCAATAAATAACACAAATATTGCAAAATTCTCTATTTTAGCTGCATAAAATTAACTAATTAGCTAATTACTAATTAACCACTCAAAATTATTAATCCCAAATATCAGGTGCACACTCTGACATGATAGGCTTTCAAACAAAAAAAGTTTTTTAAAATCCGTTCAGTGGTTCTTGAGATTCGTCGGACCTAACGAACGAACGAACGGACGGACATCGACCTTTTTACTCCCAGACAGAAAATAAAAACGCTTCGCTCAATAATAACAATATTACCCGTTTAGTCGACTTTAGCTCACCTGAACCAATAATACGGACCTATACAATTAGCATCGAGCGAGCAGTTATCACTTGGCGCCCCGATAGCTGAGCGTCGTTACCTGCAGTCCCGTTAATTAGTTAGTTTTATCGTTTGACCCGATCCGTGTCGAGTAAGGTGAGCACAGCGGTCGTCTAGAGACTTGATGGAGTTGGCGTAGACGTATCCTAACTAACTTATACGGCTGTGAGAGTTCACTTAAGCGGACGAAGACTCCGATTCTATCATGACCCTGACCATAATTGTATTGTACGCGCTTACGGTTGAAATGACTGATATTGCTAAATTGTACTAGTGCTGTGTTGTAATAACCGTTACCGTGCGTTGTGTGTAAGTGTACGATTTGTTTGTCACTAAATAATGGATCGAACAACCCCTGTTGTCGCCGAGTATGCATGCCCAATGTAGCAATACGTACTGAAGGATTTGAAACTGTCGCCCCAGTCGACAACCTGCGTTCAGGCTTGACATCGACAGGTCGCAAGCTTTAGCCGTCTAAAAAGGCTCGTAGGAATCGTCGACTATGCGATTTTCAACCTTTGATTGAATCGCTACGCGATCCGGCGGACCCTAGTGGGGCCACTGGTCAAATAAATCAATCGTTCGACGATGATCCTTCTATGTGTAGAGTGGACAGCGGTTTAGGCTCCTTGACCTGTGAGCAGCTGACGGAGCCAACCTCCGTAGGCACCTCAAATGTAGTACCACATGGCTACGTGTGTAGCCCGCCAGCAGGATCAGCACACATCCTATATGAAGCGCTCATGCGGCTCGCGTACGTGCTTGCAGAAGCTAGTTTACTCATTCAGAAGTCTGCGTTGTATGTTAGAATTAACAGAGTATGGATTATTTAGAAGTACTTAGCTGTAAGCTTGGCTATGATAAATTGCGTCAAGCACCAGCCAGTGTGCTTGTAAATTTTGTAAATCAGTCTATATTGGAATAAAGTAACATAATATGTTATATATATATATATAACCAGAACCGTCCATTTAAACCGGAACCGAAACCTGGTCTTCGAAACTTATATATAGTAAAACAGATGAAGGAAGAAATGAAAGTATAGTGGATTTAAAATGTATTGAATATATCTTTTACGTAAACTTAATATATTGCGATGCATTATTGCCTTTCTGAAACTTTAAAGAGACTAAGGAAACTAATCATGTTTATTTATTGATCAATATGTCGGTTTTGGACATCCAGAGCAAAAAATGCCTTCCAATATACACCCTTGCGTATACTGCGTCAAATTGAATGCTTACAACACATGAAGCGTAGAATAAACATTTTCGCTCTGTCTCCAGTCGCCCCCCCCTTTACTACAGTTACGTTTGTTACATGCTGTTCTGTAGGAAACGTGAAATTATTGGTTTATATATTTCTGAGAAAAATAATACAAGGTAATTTTCTGATCAGTGGTCAGAGACACTGTTTAGGCTAGCGTTGTGCAAACAGTGTTCGTTAGTTAGATGATAATGATAATAACTTTCTAATCAGGATGCTATAAATGAGACAGTCTGTTATACTGCTCGCCCAGTTTCAATAAATATAGTTCATTGGCAAGAACGCAGTTCCTGGCTGCGTTGCAGATATGTTACTTTACTTCAATGTAGACTGATTACAAAGTTTACAAGCGCACTGGCGGGTACTTGACGCAATTTATATTAGCCTAGCTTAAAGCTAAATACTTCTAAATAATCCATTCGGTTACCGGGTTGGACGGTTTAATTCGAACATACCCCGCAGACTTCTGAATGTGTAAAATAGCTGCTACAAGCATCGACCTGGCTTTGTTTTAACAAACTCCTGCAGGTTAAGATGAAAAATTCCTACTAAAATTCTGTGCCCTATTTACGCTTCACACGGCAAATCGCTGAGCTAATCTTTTCTTCTGCTTGGTTGTATTGGAACCTGATCATTGTACATATATTACATAACATATGTTTGAACCACAGATGAAGCAAAAAATGTGGAAAGTTTCCAACAAAATTTTTAAACCGCAATTCCGGTTAGGGTATGGTTTTAGGCCTTTGCCGGAACTGCAACCGGAACACGATTTTCGCCAGAACCGGAATTCCGGTTATTCCCTGTTATCAGGGAATAACCGGAACCGGAACCAGCAACCGGAACCGTCCATTTAAACCGGAACCTGGTCTTCGAAATTTATATATAGTAAAACAGATGATGAAAGAAAGGAAGGTATAGTGGATTTAAAATGCATTAAAAATAACTTTTACATTAAACTTAATGTATTGCGACGGTATTATTGCCTTTCGGAAACTTCAAAGAGACCGAGGAAGCTAACAATGTTTATTTATCGATCAAATATGTCGGTTTTTGGACATTCAGAGCAAAAAATGTCTTCCACTATACACCATTGCGTATACTGCATCACACTGAATGTGCTTACAACGTATGGAGCGTATAATAAACATTTCGCTATGTCTCCAGTCGCCTTCCTTTACTACACATACGTTTGTTGCATGTTCTTCTGTAGGAAACTTAAAATTATTGGTTTATATGATTCTAAGAGAAAATAATAGATAGAAGGTAGGTAATTTTCTGATCAGTGGTCAGAGACACTGTTTAGGCTAGCGTTGGACAAACAGCGCCCGTCAGTTAGATCATAATGATGATAACTTTCTAATCAGAATGCTATAAATGAGACACACTGTGATGCTGCTCGGATAGTTTCAATAAATACAGTTCTTTGCCAAGAAAGCAGTTTCTGGCTGCATTGCAGATAACGTTAGTTTACTTCAATTTAGACTGATTTACCAAGTTTACAAGAGCACTGGCGGGTGCATGACGCAATTTATGCTAGCCAAGCATACCCTAAGTACTTCTGCGTAAGCCATACTCTGTTACCGAGTTGGACCGGTTTAATTCAAACGTATCCCACAGACTTCTGGATGTGTAGAATAGCTGCTACAAGCATCGACCTGGCTTTGATTTAACAAACTCCTGCAGGTTATGAAAAATTTCTGCTCAACTTATGTGCCCTACTTACGTTTCACACGGCAAATTGGTTAGTTAATATTTTCTTTTGCTTGGTTGTATTGGAGCTTGATCATTGTATAATATATATTACATATGTTTGGATTACAGGATGAAGCAAAAAACGTGGAAAATTTCAAACAAAATTTTTAAACCGGAATTCCGGTTCCGGTATGGTTTTTGCCTTTTGCCGGAACCGCAACCGGAACACGATTTTCGCAGGAACCGGAATTCCGGTTACTCCCTGCCCGTTATATATCAAGGAATAACTGGAACCGTCCATTTAAACCGGAACCGGAACCCGGTCTTCGAAACCTATATATAGTAAAACAGATGAAAGAAGAAGTGCAGGTACAGTGGATTTAAAATGTGTTAAAAATAAGTTTTACATTAAACTTAATGTATTGTGATAGCATTATTGCCTTTCTGGAACTTTAAAGAGACTGAGGAAGCTAAATAGTGTTTATTTATCTATCAATATATCAAGGAATAACCGGAACCAAAATTTACCGGAACCGGAACCCGGTCTTCGAAACCTATATAGTAAAACAGATGAAAGAAGAAATCCAGGTACAGTGGATTAAAATGTGTTAAAAATAACTTTTGTTTCTGGACCCTCAGATCAAAAAATGTCTTCCACTGTACACCCTTGCGTATAATATTGCGTCAAAATGAATGTGTTTATAACGCATGGAGCGTAGAATAAACACTTTCGGTCTGTAGAAGAAACACTTTTGCAAATCCTTCCAGTGGCCTCCCTTTACTCCACATACGTTGGTTACATGTTATTCTGTAGGAAAATTGACATTATTGGTTTATATGGTTCCAAGATAAAATAATAGAAAACATTACGTACTATAATTTTCTGATCAGTAGTCAGAGACACTGTTTTGGCTAGCGTTTAGATAATAATGATGATAACTTTCTAACCACAGTGCTATAAATGAGATCAACTGTTATACTGCTCGCACGGTTTCAATGAATACAGTTCATTGCCAAGGACGCTGTTCCTGGCTGCGTTGCAGATAACGCTAGTTTACATTAATGTAGACTGATTTACAAAGTTTGCAAGCGCGCTGGCTTATGCTTGACGCAATTTATGTTAACCAAGCTTACAGCTAGGTAAGTACTTCTACATAATCATATTCTGTTACCGAGCTGGTCCGGTTTAAATCTAACATACGTCGCAGACTTCTGAATGTGTAAAATACCAGCTACAAGCATCGACCTGGTTTTGTTTTGTTAACAAACTCCTGCAGGTTAACATAGAAATACCTGCTGAAATTATGTGTCCTACTTACGTTTCACACTGTAAATTGCTAAGTTAATCTTTTCTTTTGCTTGATTGTATTGCAACTTCGTCATTGCGTACATATTACATAATTTTTGGACCACATGAAGAAAAAATGTGGAAAATTTCTTACAGAAATTTTTAAACCCGAATTCCGGTTCCGTTATGGTTTTTGCCCTTTGCCGGGACCGCAACCGGAACACGATTTTCGCCGAAACCGGAATTCCGGTTACTCCCTGATATATATATGCAACGCAGCCAGAAATTGTGTTCGTGGAATTGAACTCTATTTATTGAAACAAACCGTACGGTATCACAGTACGTCTCATTTACCGCATTCTGTTCAGAAAGTCATCATGAGCAAGTTGACGGGCACTGGTTGCAGAACGCTAGTCTAAACAATTTGACCACTGATCAGAAAATTATATTATACCTTCTTTATTTTTTTTTAGAACCATATAAACCAATAATTTCAAGTTTTCTACGGGATAACATGTGACAAACGTATATCTAGTGAAGGAAGGCGAGCGGAGACAGAGCGAAAGTGTTTAGTTAACGCCCCATGCGTTACAAGCGCATTCAGTCTGACGCAATTTATGAAAGGCTGTATAGTGAGACTTTTTTAGCTCTGGGGGCCAAAGACCGACATATTAATGGATAAATAAACATTTTATTTTTCAGTCTCTTCATAGTATTAAAGAGGCAATAATGACATCGCATTAGATCAAGTTTAATGTAAAAGTTGTTTTAATACATATTTAACTCATTGTACCCTCATTTCTTCCCTCATATGTTTTTAGAATCCCTCTATTATAGTGTTTTGCTACTCGGTTGGTTTAGGTTGCAGGGTTCGGCATAAAATGGGTCCTTGAGGGCTGAGACCATTAATTTGCGGGAACTACCATTATATACACAACTTCTCCAGATGGTGATACCCGCAACCTTTTCTATTGATGAAACTGATCTCATTTATATAAAGCAGTTCATCTCAATATAGCTAACCGTGGCGTGCTGCGATTATTTTGGCTGCAGGGATTGGTCAAAATAATGCTTTTGGCTTGGCTCATGATACCAAAATATCACGAAAACCACAATATATGTCCATAGCCGTTCTATGTGGTTGTTCTATTGGTCTCATTTTGTTGAGTGTTTCATCCACAATGTAGGTGCATAGGTGTGGTGCTATTATCATTATTAGCTCTGCATGTTTGGGTCAAAATGGATATTTAAATTGGCCGTAAATATATGAAAATAGCAATATCTGCGTAACCGCGCGAGCTGTATGTGTGTTATCGGTCTCACATTTCACAGAGCAATTCATCCTTTGTGTGCTTAGCTGCAATTTGCGAACACAGTTGCGTACTAAATACGCAATAAGCGGGTATATAATGTTTGATAATATGAGGTTATATATACTTCAGTATACCAATAATTGTCAAGAATTATTACACACGCACACGTGTTTGATCCAATTTATGGAACGCAGGCTTCAGCAATGTGTAACGTACCCGAAGTTACTTCTGTTGTACGTATGCAAATACAAAATTTCGAACTGAAATACGTTCGTCTCAGCAAGTGGTATTAAAACATATGGGCCTATATGGTGTCAAAACATCAAATTTTGCAATACAACTCAACCCACTGAGTTGATCAAAAGTACAATCACGGACAGAATTAATATGCACACGCGCACACGAAAATATGTTTAAATACACGCACGGTCACGCAAACGCGATTAAACACACATCCAGGAAATGTGTTTAAAGGCACACGCATTTAAACTCGTTTGAACGCGTACGCACACAAATGCGATTACGTTCGTGACCGTGTGTTTTTTTGCGGTTAAGTTTGTTCCTGACTATATCGTTTTCATAATATAACGTTAACGATCAACAATTCGTGCAGAGGTAATAGTAAAATTTCGCTGTATTAGCTTGGAATCTGAAAACCGTTGACCGCGCACAGTATTCAAAACGTAGTGACACGTACTGGAGATTGTGTCTTGCAGGGGTGAAATCTTTTAAATTCCATCTGTGTGTTTGTGTGTGTGATCGGCCATAACTCGGGAACGACTCAACCGATTTTCATGATTTTGGGCTCTGTCGAAAAGACATAGTCGATTTATCGTGCACATGCCCGAGATTTGAGGTCTAGTCCGGGGTCAGGGGACAAAATGTGGGGTTTTTTGCCCGATTTTAGTACCTTTCACGGAAGCAGGGTTATTTTTATCTTAACATTCGAATTTTTTTCTGGTTGGTTTTATTTCATAGTAAAATGACAAATGCCGATTCCTCCTTTTTTTGTTTTTTATTTAAGGCTCCGGTTCTGGATTTATGGGGTTTAAAGTACGGGGGTATGGCGCCCCAATATTTCCTCTACTCAAAATTTGAAAATTTGTTCTGACGTCTTGGGCTGCTGATAAGTTTCACCTTAGGGTTTTTGGGCATGGGAACCTCATTGCCGGTGGTGGTTTTGTTCTGTGACCTATATGGTTCCATGGGTAGGGGGTATGACGCCTGTAGCGGAGCCCGAATATTCAACCAAACAACAAAATATATGCACACTCACGTGTATAATGTCCAAGCCCGCAGTAAATGCACGGATGGTTCGTTGAAAACTTGTCCGCAATAGTCCAGCAAAACTGCTGACCGCCAGAATTCGATATTTCGCAGGATCTCCTGTGGAGTGGATAATGAAGCAATATTTGCTCTTGTACCAATAGACTGCTTCGATGAGTCAAAACGGAATAATGATGTGTTCGCTTCGGATCGTAATTTAGGAATAAGGAAAGGATTGGCAATCAAATCGTATGATTAGTAAATCTGAATGCTATACCAACGCGAACATCTGCATCTGGTAACCGCAGATCTTTTAGAAATCTCACCGTGAAAAGGTGGCGGTCACTAGATGCTAGATGCATTCGGTAAAGCTGTGTTTGACTTCGTGATGTCTTCGATTCATTGTTGTTGATCCGGCAATCCTGAAACAATACCACAGCAGCAGCACCAGCAAGAGAAATGTAGAATCGTAGAATGATGCAACTTCGTGACACTCCCGGCGGGGAAGTTGGCGCGGTAGCGCTAGAGCTGCAATGTGTCGTGGATTGCTGGACGATTAGACTGGCTGAGAGCTTCAAAACCAAAAGTTGCACCGACTTTCGGTGAGTCCGCGCTGCAGCGCCCGTTGTCGCACTGCACTAGTGGCTGTAGGAGACTTTGATTGACGAGTAGCTAGCAGATCAGCTTCGTCAGCATTGGTACGATGAACTCGCAGCCGTTGAAGATTCTCCAAGGCGCGATCAACGTCGGCCTGACTGAAACCATCAAAGTCTTCATCTTCGTCATTCGTATTCGATGAAGACGGGTTGACCTGATGATTCGTTTAGATAGAATCCGTCTGTTTCAGATTCGCAAAGATTTGGAATTTCAAGCAGATATAAGTAATTTAAATTTTAACCTCTTTCTTCGTGATTTCCAATAAGAAAGCAGTCGTTTTCCAGCATCTCCAAGTGCGTTTGTAGCAGTGATCCCATCGTGGTCGAGTGTCGCGTTGTTTGGAAGCTCGGTAAGAAAATCCATTGAACGTAGAATTGAATTTTTTCAATCCGAAATCACTGTAGACAAATGTGATCGGTCGTGTGTTGACAATAGCTTCGACTTGGGTAGTAGTTGTGACGAATTTTTGCCATGTTAGCAGTCGGCGACCGATCGTCGTTTTGAGCACACGTTTGACCACTTGAATCAGTCGTTCGTAAATTCCACCTTGCCATGGGGCAAGTTCGATCGTGAATCTCCAGTCGATGCCATGTTTTGCTGATTGGTTTTGAACAGATTCGTCGGTCAAAACTTTGTGCCAAGCGCAGTCTAGAGTCGATTTGGCAGTGCGAAATTGAGGAGCGTTATCGGAAACGATGACTGATGGAGTTCCTCGGCGAGAAATAAACCGGATTAGCCAGTCGAGGAAAGATTGCGCAGTACAGTCCATAACGACTTCGAGATGAATCGCTCGCACAGTGAGGCATGTGAAAAGGCATATCCACATTTTGTGCGTGTCGGTGCCAAATTTTACGTTGATTGGACGGAGATAGTCGAGTCATGTAGTTTGAAAGGGGGCTTGTCTCACTACACGGTCTTTCGGCCAAGGAGGCATCGGAGGTAATGCGAACGGAGGACCTTTGTGTTTTCGACAGGGCACACATTTGTACAGCACTTGTCGAACTTTAATTCTGCCGTGAAGAATCCAAAATTCTTTTTGTAATTCGGCCAACGTATGAGAAATTCCAACATGCATCAAATGGCAGTGAATATCTGTAACGATTAGATCGGTGAATCGGCAAGATTTCGGAAGAACTATCGGAAATCTCGTGTCATCGGTCATTGGCATTTTCAATACGACTGTAGGATCGGATTATGCCTTCGTCATCGAGTCGCAGACCAAGTTCTTGAATGAGTTGGTTCTTCGTATCCGCTTTGAGTGATGTCAGAACTTCAGTGAAATGAGTTTGCTGCGTCTGATAAACCCAGTCTTTTCGCCCTTCGAAATTCTGCACCAGTGCGCCATGTTTCCGTTGAGATGTGGCGAAAAATTTCGTCGGCCTCGGTAAAGCGTTCTTTAGTGGCGTCACTCAGCTTGTTCCAAATGCGTTGCTTGAGCAGCTTTAGCACCAGAATCATGACTCGCAGAAGCGTCGGAAGGCTTGATAAACGCGTGATGTCGATATTGAGAATTTTTTCAACTTTCTGAGCGTCAACCCTCCCCACCAAGAAAGTGTGAGTGACCTGGGAAGGTCCGTAGTAAATAGCCATGTCTTCAAAACGGATAGATACGATGTTTTGAATAGACGATTCGTTCGCTGAGCGCGACAACCAAAATGGACCATGCCATCATAGTTCACTGCGGACCAATTCTACGGTTGTTTTACCTCTTGTGCAGTAATTAGCCGGATTGTCGTCAGTTTTCACATGATGAAACTTTGCGTTGCTGAATTAGCGAATTTTCTTCAACTGATTATTGTTGAATCTTAGTAGTAGCTTCGTTGTTTGAATCCAGTTGAGCACGCATTCGGAATCGGTAAAAACATGCATTTGTTTCTTATCGCTCGATGATATCGCTTTTCATACGAATGCGCCGGCTTTAACTCCAATGAGTACTCCGAGAAGTTCGAGTCGAGGTATCGTGATCGTCTTGGACTTTGGAGCGAGTCGTGATTTCCCGTATACCAAATTCGTTCGCCAGCAGCTGTCAGTAGAGTCGTAGATTCGCGAGTACACGGCTGCGGCATAACCCTTTGCTGATGCATCGCAGAAGACGACTATTTCGCTTTCGTTAGACCATGGATCGCCAGACCAGTCCAACAAAACTGCTGACCGCCAGAATTCGATATTTCGCAGGATCTCCTGTGGAGTCGATAATGAAGCAATATTTGCTCTTGTACCAATAGACTGCTTCGATAAGTCAAAACGGAATAATGATGTGTTCGCTTCGGATCGTAATTTAGGAATAGGGAAAGGATTGGCAATCAAATCGTATGATTACTAAATCTGAATGCTATACCAGCGCGAACATCTGCATCTGGTGACCGCAGATCTTTTAGAAATCTCACCGTGGAAAGGTGGCCGTCACTAGATGCTAGATGCATTGGGTAAAGCTGTGTTTGGCTTTGTGTTGTCTTCGTTTCATTGTTGTTGATCCGGCAATCCTGAAACAATACGACAGCAGCAGTACCAGCAAGAGAAATGTAGAATCGTAGGGGATGCAACTTCGTGACAACGCCTCATGGTTCGGGTTCAGAGGTCAGAATGGGGTTTTTCACTCTATTTTAGTACCCTTCACAGAAGCAATGTTATTTTTATCTTAACTTTCGAATTTTTTTCTCTGGTTGTTGGTTTTATTTCATAGTAAAATGATAAATCCCGATGCCTCATTTTTATTTTTCGATTAACGCTCCTTTTCTAGGATTACGAGGTTTTAGTTATGGTGCCCCAATGGTTCCTCGACCCAAAATTCGGAAATTTGTTCTGACGTCTTGGGCGGCTGAAAAGTTTCACTTGGTAATTTTTGGGCATGGGAAACTCACTGCCGGTGCTGATTTTGCTCTGTGACCCATGGTTCTATAGGTACGGGGGTATGACGCACAATAGTTCGGGATCAGAGGTCAAAATGAGAGTTTTTTACTCCATTTTAGCACCCTTCACGGAAGCAAGGTTATTTTTATCTAACCTTACCTATCCCATTGAAATTCTTTACATCATATGTATCTTGGCAACCTAACTTAACTTTCGAATGTTTTCTCTGATTGGTTTTATTTCATATTAAAACGACAAATGTTGATGCCTTTTTTTGTTTTTCGATTAAGGCTCCGATTCTGGATTTATGGGGTTTGAGGTATGGTTCCTCGACCCAAAATTCGAAAATTTGTTCTGACGGCCTGGGCTGCTAAAAAGTTTCACTTGGTGGTTTTCGAGCATGGGAAACTCATTGCCGGAGTTGATTTTGCTGTGCAATTCATGGTTCTATGTTTACGTGGGTATGGCGCCGCCATGGTTCATCGACCCAAAATTCATAATTTTGCTGTTATGTCTTTTGATGCTTGCTGCAGTTTCTTGATGCAGTACCTATGCGTTAAACAAGTACTAGACTTTGGTCTAGGCGGATAAGATGATGGGTGGTGTAAAGGGCAATCATCATGGCCAGCCTACACACAATGCTTCGGCATAATAACCGGATTGTCACCTAGTGCCAATTGCATGTTATCCGTTTATCCGATGCTTGCTGTTATGTCTTTTAATGCTGATAGCATGCATTTGGGGGCTTTGAGGCATGGGAAACTTATTGCCGGTGTTAGTTTTGTTCTAACTTGTGCGATATTGTATGATATCCACATATGGCATATTTAAGTATGATATCGACAGCTGATTGGAAGCGCATGGCAAAGGAGCAGGTGTACTTATGCTCCACAACGTTCTACAATCTCGATTACTAGTTTATGAAGGCGGTCACGATTTTCGATATGGAAACACGTAGGCGTTATTGGTCGCTGTTTTGCAAATTAGCATCGCAATTTGCTGGCCATGTGCGCTTGAACTATGACCATACTTCGTGATACTTTATATTACGCATTATGGTAGAATGATGTCTCTGACCACAGCCGCGGATGTGCGAAGCATGCATGTGAATTTGACGCCAACGGTAACTGTAAGGTGAGTCAGTGTATACAGCTCGTGCGGTGAGCATACCATGATGGCCGCGCACAAACGTGTGAAATGGGGAAATGTTCTCGTCCGCAAATTGCGTTCGTAATCTGAGAGTTCCAGTTTACGTTCGCAATGCTGTAAGTACTGATGGCGGAATTGTAAACTCGAATTTATGGGCGATTAAGTTTAGGCTAGTCCAAACTTCGGAAATTATAGCCTGGGGATGCCCGGATCACCTACCGGGGGGTTCCGGATTTTGCCGGGGTCCAATTTTTTTGCCGCATTTTGTTGTGTTTAAACGTTAATTTTTCTTAGCAGGAGGTTTTGAGCCGGGGGTAGGAACCGGGGTACCTCTGTTTTGCCGGGGCGGGGCAGCCGAAAATACCGCCCCCACTTTGGACTAGCCAGAAGTTTGTGGTTTTGACTTATAATGTTACAGAGCAAGTTTAGCTAAAATCGTGTTTTGTCTGGATTTGATAGAGAGTTGATTGTTGACTATATATATATTGATGCATGTGCGAATTATTGGAGCAATTAAGCAAAATTTCAGAGACCAAATACCTTTGTATTTGTTGTTAGGATACCGAATTCCGGCTACTCCCTGGAATCTTATATATTTTTATAATTCTTTTACAGTGGTATATATGTGTATGTGCTTGTTCTATTAATGGAGCATATATTACAATGTGGAACCAGCCCGATAGAAATAATAAATATAATGATGCAACCCTTCTTCCTGGTAACAATCAGCAACCGTCTCTGCAAAGTATGACTTTACAGAAACCGTATAACATGCAGACTTCCAGTCCCGGCAATGTGCCGCTTCGAATTCATCCGTGTGGCGCTTGCTGATGCGATATTGTAGTTGTATTGTATTGCTCAATGCTGGAATATCCAAAGCTCTGTGGGTTAGCAGCGCTATTCCGATTAAAATCCAGAACATGCCTACCACTAACAGATTGTGTTGATGCCTGCTGCATCTGTGATTCATGTCCATGTCCAGTTAGTTGAGACGACGGCGTTATCGGCGCATAACCTGTTGGATACGGAATCGACGACGGATGAATTCGAAGCGGCACATTGCCGGGACTGGAAGTCTGCATGTTATACGGTTTCTGTAAAGTCATACTTTGCAGAGACGGTTGCTGATTGTTACCAGGAAGAAGGGTTGCATCATTATATTTATTATTTCTATGAGTATTGCGTATAATATATGCTCCGCATATACCACTGTAAAAGGATTATAAAAATATGAGTTCCCAGGAGTAGCCGAAAATTTGATTCTGCCTTGACAAAGGCAAATGCGAAACATGGTTCGTGCTCCAATGCACAGTGCATCCAAATATATATCCTGTGGTGAGAAGATGGTATGAGAACAACGCAAATTTTGGACTTGTCTGGCTCGGCGCCTGGAAACCACAAACTATGCATCGAGAGTTGGCTGCCGCGACGGGACTACATTTGTACCCTTCCTGTAATTCGACAAAATGCGGGAGAGATTGAACCGGCGAACCCCGGAACCCCCCGGTGGCGCGTCGGGCATCCCGGGCTCCTAGAAGTTTTGGGTTAGCCTCATCGCCCCATAAATTCGAGTTTTACAATTGCCGCCAGTGTGGCTTACAGGCGTCCGAACGTAAACTGGAACTCTCAGGTACAACACGCGCCCCGCGGGACCCATTTTCCCCCATTTTGCGCGCGGCCATCATGGTGTGCTCGCCGCGTCCGACTCACCTTTACACTTCCCGTTGGTCAAGGCATGATGCTCGGCTCACCGCGTCGCGGCTAAAAATTCGATTCTTACCATAATGCGTAATGGGGTACAAAGTGTTGTGGGGTCGTGTCGAGACGCCGCATGGCCGGGGCGAATTGCGATGCTGAGAGCGCGAGAGCTCTTCCCATATCGAAAATACAGTATTAGTTTGGTGGATAGTAGAACATTTGTGTGGAGCGTGGTGCCGCGCTTCGTGGTGTGAATTGTGGTGCCCAAATATGGTAGTACAATATGGCGGGGCGGAGCGAAAATCGAGCGCCCCATTCCCATGCCTCAACCCCGATGCTGTGGGCGTAAGGACATAAGGTAAAACGGATAATTGGCACTAGGTGACAAGCATATTATTAGTGCCCGAACTGTTGTGTAGGCTGGGTGATTGCCTTGGCTCTGTGCCTAATTCCTCTTTAAAAATTACAGTAGGTACAAGTCGAGACTGCAGCAAGGCCAAAACTTCTGAGACCCAAAGGGTGCAAACCAGCATGGCACCGTACCCAGCATGAGAACATTTCCATGCTGCGAAAACCGGCCAAGGTTTAGGCAGCCCCATTTTTCAATTTTTAGGTAGAACAGTACCTCT
>JASANE010017829.1:0-22877 GCA_030248225.1 Trileptium ribeirensis
TTAACTACACAATATTTGTAGGATGGCGGTTTCCTGTGATAAGAAATGTTGAAAACTCATATTAAAAAAGCCACGGCTTATGCTCGATGATTATAATTATATATAGTTGCCTGCTATAGTATATACCGGTACAACTTATATAACATCTGTGGGGGAGACCGAAGCCACACGAATTTCGGAGACCATCTTACAGTGGTCGTATTAATGTTCAGATACAAATATACCCGGCCTTTGGAAGAAACTAGATTTTTTGGGTTTCCGGTGGAGGTTTCTTTTTGTTTACTTGGCTCAAAACAAAATGCTCCACAATAGTATAGTAATTTTGTTTGACTGAGCTGCCGCTGTATGAATATAAGGGCTGTCAGGGAAAACTGTAATACATTATAGGAGTACAAACGGGTATCATATTTGTTGTTTATGTATTTTTTCTATATGCCATGATCTAACCCCGCCCCGCGAGTTATCCCGCCGCGCAACCTTTGGCCCGTATTGAAGCAAAAACTTTTACATCCCTGTACATTTGTTACACAGGAGCATCACTGGATCACTATGCTTTCAGCCATCAATGGATTTGAAGGGACACAAATTTTTAGCTGCAGTCATTTTAGCAGTAGTAAATTTTTTCAACCTAGGGGCAGCTTTTTTTTAGCATTACTGTGTAGGTCGGATACTTTTTTTTGGTTTCCTGCAACATTTTAATTTTTGGCATTTCATATAATTTTTCAACCAAAAAAAATTGCGCCATTATATGCCGCACCCTAACCAAAAGATACACTATTGAATTATTAGCCTAGAACTATTAATAGTGAGCATGGGAATACTACTCCATGTAAATGCCTTTTTTTGGACTGAATAAAAATGAAAACACCCCTTAGCATCGTAAAACACCTCGCACAGAGAGAAAAACTAACCCCGAGTTGTACCGGGCGGGGCAGAAAATTGGGAGGGCTCTGTCCGCCACTGGACGCCTAGTGCCCACGGGGTCAGGGGATGGGTTTTTGACGCCTGTGGGAGCCCCCGGCACATTTTTCAGCACATTTACCTTCGTAATGGGGAATTCCATGGCATTGGTTTTAGATGGCGCACACCAAAGCGAACGACTTATACCAAACCATATCATTTCGCGATAGCGGACAATGCTTAGATATAAAAAGGGGAAACCACGTGTTACGTAAGAAAGTTATGTATATAAATTTTTGCACAGTGGTGCCTAAAAATATCTCACCCAAATCAATCCACCGAAACGAAACCACTAGGTTTGCTCCATGTTTGTAGTACCTATCATGTCGTCAATACGGCTGAGTACTAAACAAGTTGGATTATGCGCTCTACGAGTACCCACTAACCGCCGGGCTCAAATAACGAGCACGTACAGGGGCTGGCTCTCGGTAATCCCACACCTTCGCCAGCTTGAAAATAGCCCAACAATCTCCGATTTTTTAAAGTTCCCAAAAGAGATATCCGAGGGGCGTACCGGAGAGCGTGCTGAGTTTCAGAAGTCCTCTGAAGCGCAAAGAAGAAAATTGACAGCTCCAATTGACTATACATATACAGTTAGTTAATTTTGTAGCCTCTAAATAACATATGCAACCGTGCCTAAAAATAATTTAGGTCTACTGTGATTCGATATTTAGTTTGATAAAGATACATATACAGAGATGCGGCTTTTATAGTATACAAGCGCGAATGCGCGCCCCACACGCCCGGTGACATGTCAGAATTGTCTGTGGCCCACTGCATGAATATTGGTGCCATGGAAAATTGCCTATGTAAACTGCGCTCATGTGCAGATTTGTAACAGGGTATGTTTGATGTACATACCACCAAAACCTCACGAACCCCGAATCCGGAAAACCTATATAGACAATTCTTAATGACCTGTACGCAATACGTAACCAAGCTACTGAAGACAGACTATATACTGGGAATCGGGGTTCATTAAGCTACTGAAGACAGACTATATACTGGGAATCGGGGTTCATTGACCGTAACACCATTGAAAAGGCATGAATATGCACGCTGAATCTAAATAACCAAATCATTGTATTCAGAAAACCGAAAAACTAATATAAACTATTTTTGATGCCATGTACCAGATTACTGAAGGCATAGTGTTTTTGGAAATCGTATTAATAGAGCCTAAACCCAACGAAAACGTCTAAAAAGCCATGCGATGCTCGTGCTTGACTCTATATAACAATCATATTCAGCCTACCGGAAACCTTATATATACAATGCTTGATCGGCTGTATATACGCAATACGTAGTGAAGTGAAAGAGAGACTATATTCTGGAAATCGGGTTCATTGACCCTAAAGCCATTGAAAACCCATGAAGGTCATGAAATATGCACCATGGGCACTAGATAACCAAATCATTGCTTTCAGCTGTAAGAAATAAAAATATAGACTATTCGTGATGCCCTGCACGCAATACATAATCAGACAAATGAAAACGCACTACATTTTGGAAACTGGTTCATTCGGCCAGAAAACCCTTGAAAACCCTACGAAACGTAAAATATAGTAGAGTTGGATTCAAGATAGCTAAACTGTCGCATCCAGTGTGCTTGATAAACGAATAGGGACTCATTGTACGGTAACCGCTATTTCTGGAAAAGAATCTATGAACCATATATATTCGTTTCCACAGCGGTCCAGGGAGCAATGTTGTAGATCTCAATGAGCTGATCCTGAATTGGCCTCCATTTGTCGGTACGAAGCGTATTGAAAACCCATGAGTTATGCACACTGGAGTCTAGATAACCAAATTATTGTATTCAGCAAATCGAAAAGCCTCTATACAAACTATTTTTGATGCCATGTACCAAACTGCTGAAGACATACTGCTTTTGGAAATCGGATTCAGTGTCCCTCCATCCAATGAAAACGTCTTAAAAGTCATAACATACTCATACCGAAAAACCTATATAGACAATTCTTGGTACACAAAAAGGTCGTCAACAACGTTGTAAAATCGTTGTGATCTGATCCTGAATGATGGTCGCCAGTTTTGTGATGCACAGCATATGTTGAGATATGGTCTGCGAATCACCTAGTACCCGTGTTGCCTTATTTGGCAAAGAACCCATAAAAATGTTTTTTTCCATTTTAACCCCTTAGAGCAGGGTCCCCGCGGGATCTCGACAATTTTTTTCCCCTGTTTTCCCTGCAAAATTTCCACATTTTTCCCTGTTTTCCTGCAGCTCCTGTACAAATTCAACTTGGACATATGAACACACAAAGGATATATCGCCTAAAATCATATGTATAAGCTGAAAATTTTAGCGTTTCAGACAATATATTAGTGTGAAAACTAAAACATTAAAATTATATTAAATTTAGTTATATATTGCAGAAGGTGCGACATTGCTGCAGCATGAAATCGGAGAAATGAGGGTCCTTGGTCTGAAATAAAAGAATAAAAAATCACAAATTTCCAAAAATATTTCAAAAAGCAACCCATTTCCAAAAAATCCCAAAATTTTTCCCTGCAGACGTCAAAATTTTCCATGTTTTCCCTGCAAAAATCGACAATTTCCCTGTTTTCCATATTTTCCCTGTCGAGCGGGGACCCTGTTAGATGGGATCTGAGCTGTTCACGTTCAAGTAAAGGACGCAACCTTGTCACCTTTGTTATCGAACAAAAAATTTCAAGAATGTCTCCATCCGAAGATGAGTTATATATGAATGACAGAAACAAACAAAAAATTTCATTATTTATCCCAGCGCGCTCAGTGAAAAAGGAGCGAGCGATGCGTGTTTTTCATGTTTCAAAAACAGATTTGAAATTCAAATTGGAAAAGAAATTCATCATATAATGTATAAGTCGGGTACACCGCCAGTATACATATATCATACTAATATACAATAAATTGTCGTGTCTGTCTGTCCGTGTGTCCCAAGTTTTGGGGCCGTCAGATATTTTTGGGCCATAAGTTTTGAACACATCGATAGATTTGGCTGGGCTTTTCTGTTGGGTAGGAAATCGATATAGAAATGCAGTAGCAAAATTTTAGACAAACCCCAACCTCAGCGGATTCCATTGAATTCAAAAATAGTGTTGCCGTAGCTTTTCAACGAAGCGACGGATTTTGACTATCTTTTTTGCATTACTTCACTTAGCATGATGAACATGCTGAAAGCACCAGAACATATTCTGAATGGAAGGGCAGGCCCCGAGTACGCAGAGCTAGCCACCCCCCCAAAAAATAAATACTAAAATCGTCACTTTCGGGAGCGGTTTGTATTACAAATCTGCACATGAGCGCAGTTTACATAGGCCGGTTTAATATGGCACCAATATTCATGCAGTGGGCCACAGACAGACTCTGACATGTCACCGGGCGTGTGGGGCATTCGCGCTTGTATACTATAAAAGCCGCATCTCTGTATATGTATCTTTATCAAACTCGATGTTCGAATCACGGTCGACCTAAATTATTTTTAGGCACCGTTCAAAGATACTCCCATATGTTCCTTGAGGGTACGGAATTAGTTGACTGTATATGTATAGTCGATTGGAGCTGTCAATTTTCTTCTTTGCGCTTCCGGTAAGGAACTATGAAACTCAGCGCGCTCTCCGGTTGGCACCTCGGATATGTCTTTTGGGACTTAAAAAATCGGAGCGATTGTTGGGACTAGCTTAGAGCTGGCGAAGATATGGGTACCCGAGGGCCAGCCCGTGTACGTGCTCATTTCTTGAGCCCGCGGTTAGTGGGTACTCGTAGAGCGCATAATCCAACTTGTTTAGTACTCAGCCGTATTGACGACATGAATAGGTCTACCGACATCAACAAGACGTAGTGGTTCCGTTTGGTGATAATTTAGTGAATATTTTTAGCACCAGCTGCCGAAATTATATACTTGGTGACTTTCTTACGTAACCAATTCGTGGTTCCTTTTATATATTAAGCATTGTCCGCTATCACCGAAATGGCAAAATCGTTCCATTGAGTCGTTCGCTTTAGTGTGCGCCATCTAAAACCAATGCCATGGAATTCCCCATTACGAAGCTAAATGCTGAAAAATATATGTGCGGGCTTCGCAGGCGTCAAAACATTCCCTGAGCCCGTGGGCACTAGTCCAGTGGCGGTGGACAAGCCTCCAATTTTCTGCCCGCGTACAACTCAGGGTTAACTTTTCTCTGTGCGAGTGCCTTACGATGCTAAGGGGGTCGCGAAGCCATAGAAGAAATATTTTCATTTTTATTAGTCCAAAAAAGGCATTTACATGGAGTAGTATTCATGCTTCCGCTATTTAATAGTTATACCACTAATCGCATTGAATAGTGTATCTTTTGGTTAAGTACGCATATAATGACGGCAATGTCTTGGTTGAAAAATTATATGAAATGCCAAAATTTCAATGCTTTTGCAGGAAACCAAGGGTATCCGACCTACACGGTAAATCTGAGCGGAAGCCGTCCCTGGGTTGATTTAGAATTTCTGCTAAAATGACTGCAGCTAAAACAAAATTTGTGTCCTTCAATCCATTGATGGCTGAAAGCATAGTGATCCAGTGATGCTTATATAACAAATGTACAGGGATGTAAAAGTTTTTGCTTCAAATACGGGCCAAAGGTTTGGCAGCCGGGATGACTCGGGCCGCAGATCATGGCATATATGCAAATACATAAACAACACAATCTGATACCCGTTTGTACTCCTATCATGTATTACAGCGCCTGATACGACAGGGCCTTATATTCATACAGCGGCAGCTCATCAAACAAAATTACTATACTATTGGAGCGTTTATAGCATTTAACCAAGTAAACAAAAGAAACCTTAGCCGGACCCGTTATACTAGTTTCTTCCAAAGGCATATTTGTATCTGAACATTAATACGACCACTCTGTAAGATGGTCTCCAAAATTCATGTGGCTTGGCTATCACAGATGTTATATAAGTTGTACCGGTATATATACTACATAGCAGGCAACTATATATAATTATAATCATCGACATAAGCGGTGAGCTTTAATATAGTTTTTCAACATTTCTATCAGAAAACCGCTTGCCTACAATATTGTGTAGTTAACTCTTTAATGCTGGAATACTCGTGCAATGTTTCATAAATTCCGGCCGGCACTAGGAATCGCACCCGGGTTTCCCGGGTGAACTGTGTGGGAACTATCTAGAAACAGTTGCTCGGTTCCTTAGGAAACCTTTCTAGCGAACAACTCACGAAAAACAAACGTTATATACCATAAACTCAGTTTGCACAGCCGTCCAAAATATTAGCTGTCCTCATTGGTGGACAGTGGGCGTTAAAAAGTAAAAAATATTCATGAATATTGTTAATAATTTAAGTGAAAATATTCTGGTTCCGAAGCTTTAACAGCAGTTAAAAGTATAGGTATCCCTGGGATCACGTTTAGCATAATTCAACAAGATTTTTTACAGACCGTCACATTAAATTACCCGATAAAACAATAGCGCCAATATTTTCATAGCACAGCCGGACGTGATTTTTAAATATATTTGATCGAAACCTTAAGAGAATTATAAATCAGGCGAAGTACTTTCAGAATTTTAAAGACGGTTCCAGAAAAAAGGTAACGCACTTTAGTAGAAGAACACAAATTTTTAAAGCACAGCAAGATGGGGAAGCTGACTATGCTCTTAAAATACATATTAGATAACAAAAACAAAATAAAAATGTGAACAAAAACTTGAACGGAAAAGCATATCAGATACATTCAGTGTTTAAATTCGATAATTCGTGGGAACCATTGGGTTTCCGACTATTCAAGAATTATTTTACCTTGTGCGCTACATTTAACAATGTTAAGCTTATCCACTGCACAATGTTTGTATGACGTTAGTAAGTGTATAGCTTAAGCAATTTCATTGAAGATGTCAGTCTTGAGTAGAGATGAGAATGGGCAGAAATTTTTGGGCGTGGCCCGTCGTAAATCCAAGTCGACCCGGACGGATCCAGCCCGAAGCTGCAACATTTCGGCCCGGGCAGTCTCATTGAACATCGGGGTGGCCCCAGCCCGGAGCTGCAAAATTTCGGCACAGCCCGTTTATAATAGGGTGTTGGGACGCTATATATAAAGGATACGGACGATATAAGATATATAAAACCGTTTCCAATCGGATGTAGGCCAGAAATTCGCACATTCTAGTCTAGGGTTAAGTCATTTAAAAACTTTATCGGATATTTCATAATTGACACCGCAAAAAGATTTATTGCTGACTTCTTCTAATTGCAGATGGATGCTTGCGGCCTGAAATTTATGGCGTACGGAGTTGCACCTGGTACAACACGAGTGACCATTGTTCACACCCCGTCGTAAAATTTCGGGCTGCCTGCTTTAATTTACCTTGGTTATGCTTCACAATACTTAAGCACCAGTTCATACAATATGTTTTAAGAAATTCAATTCCGCAGCTAATATTTTATAAAGCATGCAAAAATCAGAGCTATATTAGTTATTATTATATGTCTACGTCGTGCGGCCATGTATATATTAGCTGGAACTAAAGCTATTGAAAACGCAAAAATGTGTTGAATTCCAACTCCTGGATTGATACGCGCTTTGACCACTAAGCCATGCTTAATAAAGATATCCTAGGGTGACTCAAATAACGTACAATTTCGAATATAAAACTTTGAAGACAACGCGAATGTGAAATTTGAAATAAATACTCCTTGCCGTTGTTGTTTTATCACCTTAGTATTGCCTAAAATTCTTATTGGCCAAAATTATGCTTAAAATTGGTCAACCATAAGGCTAAGATTACATATTTAAATAAGTTTACCACTTTGACAAATTAAAACGTTTAACTAAACTTTAACATAGAATACTTAGACGACGGTCGAATATTTCTCTATAGCATTTACCGAAGCAATTGCGTCAATGGCAGATGGCACGATGAATAGCCAATTAAACCGTTCTGTGGATGGGTTTCATTGCCTAGGTCACTGTTTCATTCATACAAAGTTTAATATATAGTTACCCGTCCGGTAGGCTGCAGGAGGCTAAAATGGTCAAATTTGGCCATCATAAAAATAGAAGAATTCTAACTTTGCAATTTAGTCATAAAAAAGATTTCATCAGTACCCGTGAGGAATTTGAAGCTACTTTACACGGGTTGTGAAATGACGCAGTCGACTTTTGCATTAAATGTCCCAGTTTTAGGAGGACAAATTTGTCACTTTTGCCCTGCCCCCTTCCCCGCATCCCCAAAATTTTGTCCTATTGTGTTCAAATAATGGAACATACGCTGGCTCACAGAATAAAAAACGGGAGAGAGAGACAGAACAAAATTTGTGGACAAAAAGCACGAAATGGGGCAAAATGATGGAAAATAATCAACCAAGTCATATCACAACACGCATAATGTAGTATAGCATAAGTGCCATCCTCTTGTTTAACGATGTATCGCGGATATTTGGTTATGTGTACAATTACGAATAGAAATGAAAGCACATACGGTGTTATTGGAAAGGAATCGGGTCCTTCCTAAAATCACCAAATTGTTCAATTTTGAAGATACTGCGGAAATCTTGGCACCAATCAACTCAGCTCGGCTACTGACTCAGCAAATATCCATTTCGCCCAGTTTCATGACAAAACGTTTTCGTTTTTTAGTTCCTCCCCTTATTGCCCAAAAAAATAGAAAACATTCTGTAATGAAGCTGGGCGAAATAGATATTTTGTCAGTCATCTCGTCAAGCTAAGCCGATTGCTAGCAAAATTTCCGTTGTATCTTCAAAATTGACAAATTTCGGGCTGGGGGAGTCTAGGAAAGGCCCAAAGAATCTACAATCTAACAGCAGCACAATTAGCGTACAATTTTTAGCCAATACACCAACCGACGGAATTGAAACGGTTCCAATTAATTTAGGCCAACGGCTACCTAATTTAATTGTTGAGGATTAGTTGACGTAAATATTGTGTTGACATAAAATTTATACACGGAAGCTTGCATTTTTAACGTTAAACAAAACAGTTACCGATAAATTTGAGCCCAAAATATAAATGAAATACGGACGCAATAAAAAAAATAATAAGTACATATATAGATAAATAATTAAGTAAATATGGGCTATACGGATTAGAAATCCTGCATTAGTCAAAAATATAGCTGCCTATTACACAACCCTGCTTATAAGAACTAAATTATATAACTTATTTGATTCAATTATTATAGACCGTACTAACTTTCTTATACCAGTTTTCCAAGGTTCAGCTCACTTAGCAGTAGGTGATGCAAAAATCTTTATTCCCAATCATCTAAGAGCAATTACATACATTTGCATGTTACGTGTTTTGCCTTATTGGACTCACCACATGCTGTATATAAGGCTGTGTCTGACAGTCTTAATATATGATTGTGATAGTTAAGGAGACAGTGACCTGTTATCGCTCGAACTGTTTGACTTGACTTATTGAGCTTAAGCAGGTAGCGCTTCCAATCCTTTTTTAGTTGGGCAGAAAAATTCTTGCATCTACAATCCAAACTATCATACCACTCATCATTAAATGTAGTTTAATTTCATCCTCATATCTATGCATTGATCTCCCCATATGTTATGTCAACAGCTGGCTCAGGAGCCATTAGACATTCTTGAGAGCCATTTCTAGCCAATTCACCAATATTTTGTTATCTGCAATACCCAAGTGGCCATGTAGCCAGGCTAATATTACCACATTATTGCTTCCTAGTATACGGAGCTTCTGAATCAATTTGAAACTAGCCTTGATCTGACTTCTTATGCCTTAATAGCTTGGCGAGAAGCTTTCCCATCAGGAAATATTGATAGTCCGTGTAAAATTTTGTTGTCCAGCAAAGCTTGACACAAACGTCTATGGCAAATAACTCAGCCTGAAAGACAGAACAACAGCACCTAATGGAAAACTAAATTTTCTATTATACAATAGTAATCCTGCAATAACTAAATTGCTAAACAATAACAGTGATGTCAGTAAACAATAACGAAATTACATAACAATTGCTTAGAACTACACATTAAGAACCTATATGTGACAAGACAAAGTTCGTTTGTCGGAAAAATAGAGGTAAGAATATCGACTCTAGGATCGGTTCGCATAGTGTAACTAAAAAAGCTGCGACAGGTTTTTAAAAGCTATTTTCTAACAAACACAGTTGTAACAACTGATGTATAGTATAATAATCTTCCAACAGGCTAAAACTGTAGAGGCTCGATTCTAAAAAGCTACATAAACAACTATTATACTACGTGCTGCGCTGAAACCGTTAGCTTTAGCGCCATGGCTTTGAATTATTTGCTAGCTAAATCAAACCATGAATAATACTTAGATCACACAATACGGATAACTAATAAATTGAATAGATATCAATTTTTAATATATGTGCGTTAAACAAATCGGGTATTCTTTGCAAATTATTCTTAAATTTCGTTAAATATAGCTATACTTTGGGAGAAAAGTTGCTCATAGGTATCCGTAATATAATTGCTCTAAAAATTTCAGTAACCCTGATTATCGGGTACTGCTCACCCTTTGTTCCTCTCAAATTTGCATCGTAAGAAAATACACTTTATAGCTAACATACTATGATCGAAATTGTCATAAAGAAATGTTCATTTTAGAAATCGTGTTCTTTCAATAGCACTTGTAAATACACATAGATATACATACTTACATAATTATATATATTTGTATTACGTAGTTATTCTCCAGTGTTACCAGTTTCATTCATAATTTCTTGTGGTTCAGCTTTAACACCTGGGTTACTGTCATAGCACTGTTCTTCGTTGCTATTTTTATCGGTATTCGCCTGGTCGCCACTCTCTACAACAGGTCCAACTTGCTTCGGAATTTGCTCATGAACCATATCAATCAAATCGTCTAGGCGAGTAATACCTTCAATACGTTTGTCAGACATCACACGTCTACAGTCTTTCGCAGGCCATATCAGACGGTCCTCATAGCTGGCCCCAAATTCCAAACCCGACTCGTATGGCGGTGGGAACGAACTCTTACCGCTGATTTGATTAAAATAGTAAGACTGAGATTGTTTTCGACTAAACGCTATTTTCCACGGATGTTTAACCAGCGGTATAAAAGCCAAGGCATAGAGCAATATAAAATGATCATCCGTTGTTTCCTTTCCACTGCTACGGCTATCTTGGCTCATCTCAAGAAGTACACGAGGTATGCCGACTCCTTTGAGCGCTCGTGCCTTAAAACGGCACCTAATCAGTGGAAGATTTTCCGGTAGTAATATTGTTGGGGGCCGAATTTGGATCAAGTTCTTCGAATGAAGCGTCGACGCTGCAATCGCTTTACAAAAACGCCGTATCTTTCGAACACGCATCGCGTAAGGCTCATCTCCGATATAATGACCGTTTAAGTAACCGGCATCCAAAATGTGAAGATATTCTTGCTTAGTTGCATCTTTTTTTGGATTTCCGCTCCACTCAGAGGCTATTTCAGCGAACAGCAATGTGTTGCGTGGCAGACGAAGTTCAATCGATTGTACAGGCTCCCAATGGTCCGACTCCCAAGTGTAGTCACAGTGTTGACCAAGCGAAAACATGATAAATGGCCGAGAAGACAAAGGAATTGCAGCGTAGTTTAAAATATTGCACGATTCGCTAGGTTTCCTATTATCGTCGTCATTATCATTCGCGTATTGTGTAGGAAACGGTTTAGGATCAGACTTAATGAAATTTTTAAGTTTCATAAAGCATCGAAGGTCTTTACCGTCAGTGTTCACAACTAAATCATTCAAACCATCTTCTGGAACAGGCTTGGTACTTTGTCGCCTATCTTTATCAGGAATTTTCCAATAGTCGAGCGCTTTCCTACGTAGATCTTCTTGGCGATGGTCATACAGGTTCCAATTAAGAGCGAAAGCTCGATATTTTCGTAGATAAAGAGCTTGACGAGCAGCCAACCTGTTATTTGTTGATAACAGGTAATTACAAAAGTCTGTGTCACTTGCAATAACATCAGGGTGCACCAAAGTTTCAACGTCCAGCGGTGGGCCGCCGTCAGCTCCTTCCAAATCCACCAAGTTAACACCAGGAAGATGGATTTCGGAAAAGCGATCATTTACAGCAAGCAGATGCTGCCTAATACAATGAGAATTTGCTACATGAAATCCTTTGCAAATAAGATATCGCTCTGCGTTAGCAGCTCTCGACGTATTCGGTTTATGAAGGGCCACACGGTCAAAACATCGATACATCAGGTACACGATACCTGCAGAAAACTGTGTCAGCGTATCGAAAAGTTTACAAACGTAGTTTCCGCCTGGACGAAGTATGCACAGAGCAATAGCGGCTTGGCAGAGATAAATTCGCTTAGACAATATTTCTTGCTGCTCTTCGTGACCGTCCACCGAAAAGCCACCATCGGCCATAACCAAATGTACGCCTTTGTATTCTGTCGACTCTAAAACACAAGAAGTGAAAGCTGACATATTTTCCTTAGCTGTTATGTCACCTGATCCAGCAAGCGGGTCATCCGGGCGCCTCTTGCTCGTTCCGTAGTGAGTTTCGAAAAATTCCGGCGCTGATGCAAGGAAGTCGTTGAGTTTGAAATCGTCTTTACCCTTCAAAGTCATTCCAAATCCATGAGCGGACGAATTTTTGGAATGCCGCCAAAGCATGTACTCGGTAAAGCCACCAGGTCCAGCACAAATGTCGGCAAAATAAAAAACTGAGTCGTACTCTTGCTCATGGTGAAGTTCATCATGATCAAGCTCACTATAATTGCATGGCTTCACAAGACCGAGAACTCCTTTTGGTAACCCAGTTTCTATTTTCACGAGTGGTTCCCCTCTACTATCGTGCGGGTCTGAAAGACAAAAATCCAGTACAGCATCTAGATTAGCCATTTTCATGGCCGCGCGGTTTTGGAAAAACGCCGATTTAACAGCTTCAAACGGATTGGCACGGGTACGAGCACTCCTAAGCCGCCTGACTCCGTCGCCGGGATATTTTAGTTCGAATTCGTCGAAAACATCCTTGGCTCTCAACATTTCATTCAAAACTGCAGGATCAATATAAGAAGTTTCAGCTTCAGCATTAGGTTTTCGCGGTTCAAGTTTAATCCATTTCATACTTTCAGAATATTCTTCGTCACCATCATCAGGTGGTATTTCAATATCGTCTGTTGGGGGTACCGGGGCCCATTGAACTGTCTCCTCGACGCTAAGTTCCTCTTGAGACTCATCCCAGTCTATAAGTTCTTCTTCCATCGCTGGATGCTTCCACTTTTTGGCTGCTTGCTTTGTTACCCTATTATGACTTTTTAAATCACTGCCGTTTATATTATATTCTTTACGCGAAGTGTTCGGTTCCAGCGTTTTCTCCTCGGCATCGTCGTCGGACGGAAATCTAATCGGTGAATGTTTTTTCCGATTGAGCTGACCTACAGTAGGAGTAATATTCATGTCGCTATCCGACTTAGTCGTAGCATTTAAAGCATTTGCATCCACGCTGTTGCCATCATCGTCAGCCTTGTTCTTGTTTATTTTTATTTTGCGTTTCTTGGGTCGTACCACTGAAAATGTCTGGTCTTTTTCTTCCGAGTGATCGATTTGATGGAGGGCGCTGAGGCTGGACTCCGAACCGGCTACTCCGTAACCGGACTGCTCATTTTGGCACAACTCTCCACTTCGGTTGCCATCTACGCAGCTAGAAGTATCATTCATTGTTGTAGACTTGGCAATACAGCAACAAAATTATATACAACACTGGGCCCAATCTTCCAACAAGTGACCGCTCTTTATCTAATCGAATCCCAATTTATTTCGTTATTTTAATGTATAATACAGTATGTACCGAAATAGCGCAGTATTCAATTCGTATTGTGAAATGTAGAGTTGATGGTAGTTTGCAATAATATATACCTGAAAATAAAACTGTGCATAAACGTTTGTTACAGCTTCAATATATTTACTATTAACGAGACATCTTTTCAAACACTTCGTAACGCTTAATACTGTCATTAATACGAAGTACAAAAAGTACTTTAACACAATGCACAAAAAATATGGCATCTGCATTAGTTCTTAACTAAGTGAAAACCGAAATCCAAGCATGTCTAGTCACCAAAAGCGAAACCAAATTGCTACCAGTAGCAAAGGAGCTTCAAGCTAAAATATACAAATCGACAGTCGCAAATTTTACCACATGAAAAGTAAGAAATTTACGTTGACACTCAGAATTCAACATGACATACACTAACGAAGTCCAACCGAATATAATGTATGGCAATCAAAAGTGACGTGGCACGAAATTCTTTTAAGTGGAGGGTTTAGCAGTTGAGAAGATTGCTAACAAAAATGGCGACTGCGAACACCATAGCTTGTCCGTAGTTTTAACAATAATGTAAAAAAGCGAAGGTCAACAGTGTGTCTTGACACTAAACCTTCGAATAATTTAACATCGCCTGGGCGTAGAAAAATAGGTCTAACCATAGATGGTTAGACATAAACAAACATGTTTGAATTATAATTTCGGATTTTAACTGTTTCAGCGTTTCGTACATGTAATTGTGCGCAGAGCATATAGCTATGGATCCGTCGCCTTAGAGGGTACAAAGGTCGTTGCTGTGGGAGATTAAATTTTTCCAAAAGTCGAAACTGTTCATAATTTGTTAAAATTTAAATGCACCTTCCCGACCCTTAGGCGTAAAATCATGCAAGGACACAAGTGAGTTACCGGAACTGAAATTACCTGGAATCGAAACTGCAATTATTTTTTCGGAACCGGAACTGACATTTTTACCGGAACCTGGTCTTATCTATCTGGTAACAGAGTATGGATTATGTAGAAGTACTTAGCTGTAAGCTTGGCTAACACAAATTGCGTCAACTAGAAGCCAGTGAGATTTGCAAACTTTGTAAATCAGTCTATATTGAAGTAAACTAGCGTTATCTGCAACGCAGCTAGAAACTGCGACCTTGGCCACGAACTGTATTCATTGAAATTGTGCGAGCAGTATAACAGTTCATCTCATTTTTAGCATTGTGGTTAGAAAGTTATCATCATTATCATCTGAAGGCTAACCAAAACAGTGTCTCTGACTACTGAACAGAAAACTATAGTATATATACCTTCTATTATTTTTTATCATGGAAGCATATAAACCAATAATGTCAAGTTTCCTACAGAAAAACATGTAACAAACGTATGTGTAGTAAAGGGAGGCGACTGGAAACATATGCGAAAGTGTTTCTTCTACAGAGCGAGTGTTTCTTCTACAGAGCTAAAGTGTTTATTCTACGCTCCATGCGTTATAAGCACATTCATTTTGACACAATATACACAAGGGTGTATAGTGGAAGGCATTTTTTGCTCTGGGGGTCCAAAAACTGACATACTGATCGATAAATAAACATTATTTAGCTTCCTCCGTCACTTTAAAGAAAGAAAGACAATAATGCCATCACAATACATTATGTTTAATGTAAAAGTTATTTTTAACACATTATAAATCCACTGTACCTGCATTTCTTCCTGCATCTGTTTTACTATATATAGGTTTCGAAGACCAGGTTCTGGTTCCGGTTTAAATGGACGGTTCTGGTTATTCCCTTGTTAGGTGCTTTTCTGAATCTGTAGATTTTTGGGTTATTTGGCTAGGATAAATGCAACTGTACTTAAGTTAAAAACAACAAATCCGGTAAGCATAAGTGCCCAACAGGTAACATTTGTTCTTAAAATTAAACTTTTCTTGAAAGGTATTGATTTATAAATTTGGAATGTTTCTGCCTACCGTCGTTTTGTTAATATATAAGGGTCATTTCACGAAACCATGTCATTTTAGTCGGCTACATCGGCACTTTTTGGCCCTTACCACCAGTCTTTTGGAGGGAAATTTAATGTCGCTGTGAGATAAAGTAATAGCATGGCCGACGGTCATAATGCGGCATGGCGGACCTCTGTACCCCTAGGAGCCAGAAGCCTTCAAACCGGGTTGGCCAAATGAAGCCAAAATCACATGTCCCACTATAAACGTTCGCCGCATCGGAGTAAGCATTGACACTGAAGCTGACGACAAGCCTCCAAAAATTTTTTTCGTGACATGTAGCCCCCCCGACCAGGGTCAAATCTGGCAGCTTGCATACGCTGGTAAATAACGTCAAAGTGCACTAGCGCCAAAAATGCCATATAACGGTAATCGTAATCAGTACAGTTGTTAAACAGGTTTCACAGAATAATAAGTGAAAAAAGTGGGCACCTTTGTCTCTAACAGCCGTCTGCAAGAAACTAAAATCTCTAATGAACGGCTATATGATATTTTAGTTTCTTGAAAACGGCTGCTAGAGATTTTTGTCTTTAATGATTACTTGTTCGATATTTAAATCTCAACAGATAAATACAAAAATCTCTAACAACCAGTTGTCAGAGACTAAAATCTCTAACCGTTACAGATTTTTGTCTCTAATGGCTAGTTGTTAGAGATTTTAGTCTCTAACAGCCAGCTGTAACATACAAAAGTCTCTAATAGCTATTCATTAGAATTTCAAACATTTAACGATTGCTGTAAGAGATTTTTGTATGTTATAGCTGGCTGTAAGAGACAAAAAAGTCTCTAACAGCTAGCCATCAGAGACAAAATTCTTCGTAATTTTTATAGTCGTAATTATTTTCTTTGCTACTGAATTTGTATTTTGCGGTGTGATTCGATACCCAGACTGTATTTGCCATATCTGCCATAATTGTTTTAAGTATTACTTTATTAGGATATGAAATAGTTGAAGGTGAGATTATAGAGGAATGTCAGTTCGACGTAGGGGACGACTTCATAAGTAGAGAACAGGGCGCTAGGGTAAATTGTGCGAGAGGCGTGACTTGTAACGGGGGGTGAGTGGGCAACGATACCCTTTCTCTTATTTCCTGCACCCCTGCTCGTATTTAAATATATAGGAAAATTTGTGCATAGAACATTTTCAATCTGCGTTATCGATTATTTTAGACCAACCTCTGTTTGTAAATCAACAGGGGCGCTGCAAGACGGGTCCGGCGTGAACCGCTCCTCCCCCACTTTTGGGCAAAAATAAGACTTCGCCTGTGGCACACCCAATTTCCCCTCACGTCCCCTCCCGGTTTGAGTTGCCCATCCCCTCGTCGTAGCTGTCTCAGCCTGACGGCCATTATGTACTAATATATACTTTTACAATAACCTGTTGGTTGGTAGATCAGCAGGAAATTGTAAGTTGACCAAAATACGTGTACATGTATTTGAAATGTATTTTCAAAATGAATTGGAATTTCTATCCTGACAAGAGTCTGGTTGGCTGAGTAGTAATTAATATAGCTGACCTCAGCGTGATCCGACCGATTATATTCTCAAGGTTTCTACCCTAAAGTATCGACAAATACACACAGCGGTCATTTCCGATCGAGCTAAATTGCTATACCTAAAGCAATTATGGCAGGTATGGCAAATACAGTCTGGGTATCGAATCACACCACAAAATACAAATTCAGTAGCAAAGAAAGTAATTACGACTGTAAAGATTACGAAAAATTTTGTCTCTAATGGCTAGCTGTTATAGAATTTTGTCTCTTACAGCTAGCTGCAGCATACAAAAATTTCTTACAGCCAATCGCTAAAAATTTGAAATTCTAATGAATAACTATTAGAGATTTTTGTGTGTTACAGCTGGCTGTAAGAGACAAAAGTCTCTAACAACTAACCATTAGAGACAAAAATCTGTAACGGCTTGCTGTTACAGATTTTAGTCTCTAACAACTAGTTGTTAGAGATTTTTGTATTTATTGGCTATTTGTATAAGACTAAAATCTCTTACAGCTATCTGTTAGATATTTAAATATCTAAGAAGCAGTCATTAAAGACAAAAATCTCTAGCAGCCGCTTTCAAGAAAATAAAATATCATATAGCCGTCCATTAGAGATTTGAGTTTCTTGCAGACGGCTGTTAGAGACAAAAGTGCCCACTTTTGCACTCATTATTCTGTGACACCTGCATTATTGAAAAAAGAATATCAGCGTCTGTCCATGTGTTGTTTGATCATGAGGTCGATGGTCATAAAGTGCCAAAAATAAGGTATGCAAAATGTAGCCCCCCCCGGCCTAACGAAAATTAAATTTAAAAAAGCCAAATTTAACATACAATCTTACAATCGGCCGGATAGAAACATAGTAACGCCCCATTAAAATCGACACATGTATTAAAAATTTTCAATGAAAATATAGCCCCCCCCGACCTGACATGTAGCCCCCCTCCCGGCCGCATGTATAATAAAAGAAACCGAAGGTCGCAAAAACCACATTAGTATATAAATTCATCGTCATTGCACCATGAAATGCGGCCGTGCTGTTAACTGGGTAGCTAGGGAACCCTTCTGACTGTCCGCACATCTATGCTTCGCATTGTCCTTGGTATCATAACCTAAATGTAAGCTAATCATAGATCAATTGTGCTTGTTTTACAGCAGCAGCGTGTTAAAATAAATCTAGAATATCTAGAAGTAGCTAAAGCTTCACGCAATGTCTGTTGTAGGAAGGTGTAGCCCCCGACTAACCCATATCGAGGTACCAATTTTTACAAGGCTTAAGCATCTGCAAAGCTCAATTAGAAACCAAAATTAAACGACAAACCATATTAACCATGCTCGCCCGATATCCATCACGGCAAATAACTATTGTTAACCAATTTTCAGTATATTGAAACATTCGAAACCGCTATATGTTTGCTCTTGAGCATATGAAAATTAACTGATAAAGTCACAAGTGGTGGCAGTTGTTTGTTGCAGGATACTAAGCAGGTACCCTTTGGCAACGGCCCAGTGCATGTTCGCAGAGAAATGTGTGAACGAATTGCACACCGTAAGCTATTGTAGCGACCATGTCATAAGAAAATAACATTGTCGTGACATTATTTAATTGCAAACATAGCGCAAACTGGAGGGGGCCCAATAGCAAACTGTAGGGGGCGCAAATATCAAACTCGCGGGGGGCACCAATATCAAACCTGTGGGGGGCACCAATATCAAACTGCAGGGAGACACCAATATCAAACTGGAGGGAGGCACCGATATCAAACTGGAGGGGGCTCCAAAATTAAACTGGAGGGGGCACCAATATCAAAATGAAGTGAGGCACGCGCAGAATTTAGTATATCGGGCATCCAAAGCCCAGTATTCGCATTTTCAAAGTATTTCTGCGCGTAAAATTTTAGTTATAATTAAAACAAAATTTTGTCGCGTTGACTATGCATTAAATTGCACTCATCCACCACAGAGTTTACGTGTAAAACTGCAATGTTCTTTAAGCTGTAGCCCTTATTTTCAGCGTAACCACTAATACTTAATTTAGACCAAGTAGTCTCGCAAATCAGATTACATTTTAGAACGAAACCTATAGCGACCATAGCTAGCTGGCTGCCTCTAATGCTTACGAATAAGTGCAAATGCGATACTGCTCTACGCTATATTTGCATTTTTGTCGCATAAATATGGTAGAGACCGAGACCTTTTCAGCTGGTAGGCGGATTCCAGCGGTCGCGTTCAAAAGTCCGCTTTATCTGTTCCTAAATCATGTGCGCCACTGCACTAATACGCCTCAAATTATTTCCAAAAGTATAAACTTATGATTCCGTAAGCACACACTAATCTATTTTTATATAGCTTCGAAATGCATTGAGCGTAATCTGCTCACAGGTTAACGGCTAAATGTTTAGACTGCGCCTTAGTAAAGTTGGACACCAGCCGGCCGTCAGTGATTGGTATAGCTGGCGCCCGAGAAGAAGGTGGGTCGGCCAGCTGCCAATTTCGAGTCTAACAGCCGGTGCCCAACACTACTCTACTTCAAGAGCACTTGGTATTATATTTCATTAAAAACACTGGTGCTGCAAACAAACGATTCTCGATCTTTTGACAAATTATAATTCTTTCAAAGAAAGAACCAGTTCTAATTTTGATGTTATAGTTTACTCCTTAACCCTCAGAAGTTATGAGGTTTTCAACAAACCCATATGTCTAAGAGTTTAATGGACCCCTGTAAAATTATCATGACACGGCAAAATATTGCAATATCAAGAGCATTAGTAGATTCTTGTTCTGGTAACCCTTGTCGTCCATACTTAACAATTTTGTTTAAGCCGTATGGAGCTACTCCTCATTAAACTGAATTAGTATAATTAATGAGAACGTAAATTGACCAAAGTGCCAAAGATTTTGCTTACAGCTTTACTGTAACTGTTTGCAAAATAAGCTCCAGAAAGAAACTTCAATAGTCAGCGGATATAATTTTGCTGCGTTCGGACGCGATCCAAAAGCAAAATTAAAACGGGCACCGATGCTTTTAACAAAAAAACAGCAATAAATGGTTCTTCTAGAAAATTTTCAAGTTCACTTAACTATAGCGCCTTAAAAAGAAATTTGCCTAGATTTGCAAAGAATTCCGAAAATATTTACCATTGATAGTGTGCAGAAATATTCATAATAAATTTACGATATTATATATGCACAATGAGAATCGGTCCTATAAATGCAAAAGCTAACAGCTCAGTAAAGGGAAGGCAGTTATTTTAGGGAACAATAAACAGAACTAGTCGACAAGTACCGTAACACCGTGAAAAACAGCTTCGGCGACAAACCGCAAACGGGGCTTCCCCTACTAACACCAGAGACTCATATTGCACAAGAATATTCTGGAATCAAACCTTATTTTCCTTGCTTGTAAGTTTAAAAGCTCTGCAAATAACTCAAAATATATACAACGGACGCCAGGTGTGCCATATATAACCGACAAAAACAGAAGTAATTGTTTACAATGTCCAGCAATTCGACGACAAACTCAAGACGTAACCATTTAATCAAATCTGGATATCTAGTAAGCTAATCAACTAAAAGTAGCACTAGCGCTCCGGTTTAATTATGAACAAAAATGATATACACAAAACAGAATGTTTACTAAGCAGCAAATGTTCTTAAATAAGTAAGGTTTTGTAGATTATATAGCTAAATATCTGTATAGTATATATTCACATACCTATATGTACCTACAACTCTCTAGACACACAGTAACGCAAGACTATAATCCATTTGTGATTTGACTACCTAATTAAATGTAGTTTTTCATAACACAATTTATACACGCACCGGATTAAGCAAAAAAGCACATTATGACACCACATAGATCCATCCACTTGTTTTCCAAAAATCATAAACGAGCAAAAATTAAGTAGGTATAGATAGAAAAAATATTACAGTATACCGTATTTATAATTTGACACACAGTGCAGCGATGCGCAGAGTAGTTTGAATAAATGTCAAGCCAATAGATGAAGAAACTCTGAGATATGTTCATAGAATAATAACTATGCTATGATTAATACAATGTCTGATAAAATCACGCTTGTGATACAATCTGTTGCTGTATGATAACGAATAAACAGAAATTTAACAATTTATTGATACATTAGGTAACAAATTTATCGGGCATCACATAACTTTAGTTTGTGTGCCAGAAAGGACGATTCCACTCCACTGCAAAAACAATTTTTGAGTGAAAAATTGAGACAAAATAATGCTCAAACTAAGTAAACCAAAACAGACCCAATAACGTTCGGCCAGACTTTGACTCACGTACAGAGTATAAAATTTTAGTTGTTTTAATTAAATTTTATTCAGTTTGCGTTTATATAAGCAAAAAATTGACCTAGTTCAAATCGAAATGGGCCTCAAAATCTGTGTAGTCCCTTTTTAACTGAAAACTTAATTTAGATGTAATTTGAGGTAAAACTAGGCTCTGTTTTTCAGTGTCAGCGATTATGATCATGGCTCTTTTTTATAAGAACAGCGTTGTATTTGAGCACGCGTGAAATACGTCTTGAATATATGTAACATTGAAGCGAAAGCTGCCCCTGATGGAGTCAAACTGTACCCAAAAAATGGGTCATTTTTAACCAGAAAGCTTAACATAGACTCAACATGAGTTAGCCTCTACGGTTTTGCAATGTCAAATATTACGATCATGGCTTTATTAAAATCATACAAACGTATTTGAGTATACGAGAAGCCCACATGTTTTGAATATTCTGATAGATTTATTTATATTACTTTTATTTTCTTCTGGTTATAGCTCAAGCTCTGCCAAGCCACTTCCATTTGCGAGCACACCCAGTAACTAGTTCAACCAGCGATGTGAAATGGGACGAGAGCCACTAGTCTGCACTCAGAGACTATTTTAAGATTACAAATCAAGCTTCTTGTGTACCTATAGGTTGCTTTATTTGGTAGAAAAAATATTTGTAACAGGCAATATATACTCGAAAAGCAATGATGTCGCAGCCAGATTCCGCACATAAAACCGTATAGGACCTTTTATCCGCCAATGGCAACTAGACGGAACCGATGAAAATTACAGTATATAATTATCACAACCGTCATGTGAAATTATATGAAGTCAGTATTTCTTGTTGTTATATGTGCCAAGCATTTTTCCATTTGATGCATACCATGCCATTACAACTGACTTATCGTACTCAGCCACACATGCACCTCTAGGCCATTTTTACCCACATGCCCTCTGTGTACAACCAACTAAGCTAAAAATAGCTATTCTTTGTTCCCAATATTGCGTTTGAGTGCGTTGCAGTGTCCCACAATGTTAACTACGTACTCAATATAAGTTAGAACAAAAACGGATTAAATAACCCTAAAAACCCGTGGTTCCCTTCCAACAAGCAAGAAATTCACATTGCCAAAATCCCGAAAATTTTACTTCAGCATATTTTTAAACATCGACTCATAGTTCGAAAAGTATTGCTCGGTTCTTACTCAATGCATAGCATCATATTGCAACTATCGATGATGGAATTTTTTTCGATCTGCATGACTTAAAGTTACAGTCTGCTAGGAGACCTCAAAAATAGGAAAACGTTGCCT
>JASANE010017833.1:0-22915 GCA_030248225.1 Trileptium ribeirensis
TACAGTGCAAGGAGACGCAGTGCAACGTAGCACAGTTGCTGTATCGACGGTCATCTATCTTATGGCATAACCCTAGTCATCTTCTTGTTATCTCTGTGAAATTTTGGCGGATATCGTAGTGAATATGTATCACAATATAGATAGGCGCAGGTTAGAATATTAAATGATACGTATCTAAACAGACGTCGTCCTAATGCAACATTTTCGATATAAAGGACTCTACATATGAAGTTTTGCCTGCCAATAATCTACAGAATAGCATCCCATGATATGCTGTACATAAATAATGAGACAAATGGTGCATGAGACACAATTTATCACAGTATGGTATTTGCGACACCACCCAATGTGAGAATTAGAACCCTTGTCAAAACTGTTTCTACGATGGCCTGGGAGACAGTACGAATTATTACATAATCGGTTTTCTTGATTCTCACATATAACGTCATAACTCTTTTTGAAAACTAATTTGTGCGCTCTCAGAAGTTTATAATATTCGAAAGTGTTCCAGACATTTATATGAAAAATGTAACGGTGTCAAGGACACCATATAAAATGGCAAACATAGATCTTCCAATTAATCTCCTCGGAGACATTCACTGGTCAAACGAAATGTGTTCTACGACGACTCATTAGATTGGTATAATCAACAAATTGCACGATATATATAATGTGACAAAATATCATGAAACCTGAACATCTAATCTGAAACATATTTTGTGCTGATATCAATATTTGAAATTTGCAAAGCGTCAAAACCTGCAACCGGCTTCCTGTATATTTCTGGCGATCCACTGGGTTCTTCTATAATGCTGCATCATAAGTCATATTGATTCAGGAACTGTTAATATTGCAGTACCGCATTTAAAAACAGTTATTTATTTAAAAAAGTAGCCACTTCTTCAATGACTGACGTGTTCCTTAAGGGGTGTCATTTGTTCCTTAATACACAAATTAGCTAAAATTTTTGCGAACTCTTTTTGTTTTTAAATAATTTATTAAATAATAAAGTACGCCAAAAAATATAAATTCTGTAATGCAGTTCATGCTATGAAAATTACAATGGTGTAAAAATATTCTGGCTAACTTATGGTCTTGTCATTGTACTTCTGTGTAAACTTTTGAAAAAATCTGACGTAAATCTGCAATTTTTATAAAACTTGACGAAGCTGAGATTTTGCGGCATAAAAAGACCTCGAATTATTTTTAAAAAAATTGAAACGTAGAAAGTTACCAAATTGTTACTCGAATGCGGGGTGTAAAACTTTTATCTTTTTAAGAACTCAGTGCCTTGTTAAGGTTTAACAAATCTAAGTCGTTCCTTAAATAGTGTGCTTGCTCTATATAGTAGTAGTCGATTGCATTTAAGATATCAAGGTAAATCTAGAGTTATGCGAACAACAATTCATGGCATTTTTTGGTTCGCTTTGCAGTGCGGGTACTGTTCGAAAAATTGTAGTAACAACGCAAGAACCCGAGCTGTAACGCCGATGGAATATTTATGGCTTGTTAATCTGAAGCTTAACTTCACTGCTTGTACACCAATTTTCTGCTTTTATTCCATAGCTTTATGTTTCTGATTCTTTTGTTGTTTTATCTTTGTTTCTTTTCTTCAAATTTATAAAACTATGGACCAGTTTTTTTCCCTAAAGATGGAAATTCCTCCGATAGAGGCCGTTCTATATATACTTACTAAAGCCTTTTATGCCTAAAACTCATCATAACTCAACGAATTAATTATAGACCATGAATACCATTAAAATGTGATTAAACGTCCACAAGTTTTGAACAGTTTTAATCTTTGTTAACATTAGGGAACAAGCGTTGAACTTGCGTCTTTAGAATTGCTTCTACACACATATGTAAAGATATTCGCAAAAATTATACCATTTAGTATTTTGAATTCAGGTACCTGGCGGTGCCTTTTACTATTTTTGGCCAACGTAAAGTTTTGACACCAACTGGCTAAATATGATTTTATTACAATCGCTAATTTTCATTCTTTTCCGCTGCTACGACACAAAATGTGTGAGTTATATTGCATATTTTTACCAAAATTTCAGTTTCTTCTTTTTTAATTCTAGTTTCATTTTTAAATTTCAATTAATTAAAAGCTTGTTTTAACGCAGTAGGGAATTTCACTGACAGAATCACTTCTGTGTATATCTATTATATCAGATATATTTTTGCCAAAATACATAAAATAGTATTAGATATAATACTATTTTTAAAAAACATAATTTTTGAAATGTCAAAAGTATGCAGTGAAACTGTTCAGAGCGTCTCGGAATATTAGTTTTTATAGCTGAATTAATGCAAACAGTACATCGGACGTTCCCAAATATTCTTAACAAAATTTGGTCATTAGTGCATTAAATCGGAGAAATTGTGATTTTTTTGCACTAGAGCTACAGCACTTCAAGAAAATAAAACGACTAAAACCAACGTACAATTATAGCAATTGTTTAGTCGCATTAATGTTTAGTTGTGTCTTTTACTACACTTGGCCGCGCTGGACTAGGCGCTGTAGGTTTCAATTTCCAATAATATGTGCTGCTGAAAATTACTTATTTTGAAATCCCGTATCCAAGAGCATCTTTGTTCTTTTTACAGTGCTAATGAGGGCTTTAGAATTATTAAATATTTATATCTATCAAGAGCTCATAGTTACATTATAGTGTAACCTGTGAAAAACTGCTAGTCGAAACTGCAACATTAAATGTACTTTTGAAATTGAACTAATTATGACCAGTCATTATTGAAATAGAGGTTTCGATTACTTAGCGCTAAAGTTTACCTATATTTACAAGTTTTCTTAATTTTCGTGAATTTTATTGTAAATTTGAACATCAATTTTCATTAAAGTTGAGAAATCATCATTCGTCGGCAAAGATACTTCTGTATGATGTTGTGTTAGTTATTGATACGTTCACTACGTAATTTCATTCTGATGCGTCTCATTCTGCGGAATTCCCAGCTACCACCATGAAATTAGTCTTCAATAATTAAAATGTGAATTTTGAAACAAGCAATCACCAAAAATAATCGGATTAAATCTACGCTTTAATTTCATGTTAACAAAACCTATTTATGTGGAACCAGTAAAGACGTTGATGTAGAAGAGAACGCAATTTAGCAAATATAACAAAACCATATCTTTATAATCGGAGCCACAGCTTCATCTTGGAAATGGCCAAAATAAAAACAAAAAAGCACTAAACCAAAACTAAATTTTGGTTTCTGAATGCTATTATGTGATACTCTTTTTTCTATTTAGTTGTTGGTTGAATACACATAACGTGTATTTCTGTGAATTTAGTGGAATAAAGGCCCAACGATAGTTGGGAATAAGGTATCCGATTTTTGAACTGCAGTAAATGTCACACCATGATATAAGTAAACAGTTGAAATGCACAATTGTTAACTATTTCAAAATTATCACACTTGAATTCTTTAAATAACAAATGTTGTGACATGCTACGTTATGGGTGCCAAACGCAGCAGTGAGCATTGGGGGCTGTCTGGCGCAGGCTGTTTGTTGACTACTTAGACCAGGAGCATCCAAAGTCTATCTCAAAGAAAAAATATTGTTATGGAACGGCTTATGCTTTACACCAAGTTTAGTTGAATTTAATCATCATTTACAACGCTCAGACAGTTTGCACTGAAACATACATCCTGAACTCGCAATAGCATAGCTATTTCATGGCGTTTTAATAATTGCTTTTGACATAGTTTTGCTTTATTCCTTCTGGTAATTCATGCCCGTGAGCAGGACATTAGCATTTACGAAATTCATGATAATTTTTAGTTTCATATATATGTCATCACGCCAAAGATCATTTCTGTGTATAATATATTTGCAAGTATTGACATGCTATTCAGCAACTATGTACATAATATATTGTATACGCAACTGTGTTATTTTTTATTTATTTTGTTTTTAGCAGTGTTAACGTTGTATTTTATAAGTGAGTTCAAACTTAGTAAAGCAAACGCCACTGCTGCATTTCATAGCTTTATCGTATTAGCATTCTTCACGCCAGTTTTTGGATGCATCCTTGCCGATGGTTATATTGGAAAATATCAGTAAGTTTGAAAAATTTTTGACGTAAAAATGCTTACTATAATGAAGTAGATGACGGACAGCAGAGCCGGATCCAGTGCCCCGAACCATTCGACCGGAGGTGGGGTCACAGAGACCACACTTGCCAGAGAACCGTGAATTTTTCATAATTTTAACCAATTTATCCCGATTTCTACAAATTTCTCAACAATTTCGGCCTATTTTTCTTTAATTTTTGCGTATTTGGGGTGGGGATGACCGGAGTAGGGAGGAGCTCAAGGTGCTATGACTGTCTCAGACAGGAACTAACGTGCAAGGTAGTGACATTTTGATAAAGATTCTATGAGAGATACCGTGGGGAATACTGCCAAACGTTTCTTCATTTCAGAAAATTGTTAGAGCTAATTTCAAAAAAAAATTTTCAGCTGCAGTCACGAACATACAACCCTTAAGTATCCACTGCAATAGGAAAGGAAATTTACAGCTAGCATTGTACATTATCGACTTCATGGGACACCAAGTATAATGCATGTCAAATTTTTGATTAGTGTACTTTAATATTTGTAGTGTCTGTGTCTGTGTGAGATATATTTTTAATATTTATTATTTTTATATTTTTTTATTATATTTTTAATATAATGCAATGCACTTTAATATTTTAGTATCTGTGTGAGGCATAGCTAACACTAGTAGCTTGTCTTATCGCCAAGATCGTTAATTATGAGTGTTGAATCTGTAATTTAAAGAGGGTTCGCAACTATATTGAGCATCAAATTACAAAATGAGCCATGAACTGCTTTACAATATAGACCAAAAACACTTGCAGAGCTCAAGCGATTCCGGAGATATTACCTTTTTTGCGTATTTTGGTTCCCATGGGCCCATTGAAAACCATTTTTGACCCACTCCTGCAGCGTAAATAATGATAATAGCACCACACCATTTTCAGCTAAAGCGAGAATGAATAACACTAAAAACGCTATAAACATCGAGCGATTGTGGAGTTATTATTTTCGTGTATTTTGGGTCTTGTGCCTGGTTTTGTCTAATAACCCGTTTTCGCCAAATGCCACATTCTAAAAGAACCTTATTGCTGAACATTATATACAAACTTGTAGAGAGTTATTCGCTGTACCAAATGAGCTCTATCTGGCTCATAACTACAGCTGTTCTCGAGTTAAATAAGTAAAGTGATTTTTGGGCTCCATCAGGACCCAACACGAGCACCTTTACCCACTTTTTTGGCTGCTGGAATCGGGCTCATCCCCTAACTAAGAGGCATTAGTAGACATTCCAGGCTATCAAATGAGCCATCGTGAGTATCAATTTGCCCAGCTAAGGTTGAGTTATGCGCGTCAACTTGAAAAACCCCCAGTAAAATATTTATCAATATAATCTTTATCAAACTGTTAGAGTTCACCACAGTCACGGCTAGTGAGAATGTTTTAACTTCGCTCGTTTTACTCCACTCTGAATTACTAAGAAGCATTAAATACATTTAAAATATGGTTAGTATACTTGAAGACGCGTAAAAATTATTAAGCTATACTGCAGACAGACAATGACATATTAGGTGGTAAATATTATATTACGTGATAAAAGAGCGAAAAGCAGTGATCCATGGCACCGAATGATATTTTTGTTATATATAAATTTTATGCGGAATGATACTGTTATGACAAAACAAGTTTCTAGGCGAAACGAAACTTTTTAAGTGTCACAGCGTTGAACGGCTGTCTCGCTCGCACAATAGCATTATATTAACATCGTAAATATCTGTAAATTTTGAACTTTTCACGGGTTTTGATTTTGCTCCAATTTTTCATTAAAGCAAATGTATCATTACCATTGCCGCAAAGTTTCACTAACTTCCCTCTTCCCCCAGGAAAACTTCATTTTTTAATGTTGTAGAAACTGATACTGCAATGTGGAATCTTGATTCCCTGGGCTACAATTGGTGACATTGTGAATTTATGAAGATTTCAGCACTACTTGAATTTAAGCGCTGCTGATAGATACCATATTCTTGTGAAAATCATTAAGCCATCTCATAATTTATTTATTGCAGCACAATCTTGTGGATTTCAATTCTTTACGCCGCTGGAACAATAATGCTGTCTTTGGCATCGACAAAAAGATTTATTTCATGGCATCCGTAAGTTAAATCTCCAAGTTCTGGCCGTTGGGCTCGTGACATCGCATGTTCTTTCAAATTAGTCATGTACATCGGCCATCAAAAATCCTAATTTATGTTAAAAACTAATGTAGTGGTGGATTTAACTGATTAATGATATCAACAGTGCACTAGGGAAGAGTATGACACTTCCCTGCACTAACAAGTTAGCCAGTGTTCGATGATACGGGCATTTTCGGCTATCCCCAAGTTTCTGTTGGCGATCGAGATGCCCCGAACCCCACCCAGTTTCTGGAGGTCGGTTTATAGGCAGCTTCTTATGAACAGCCCCATGCAGAAATTGGGAAGAGGGTTCGACCTACACCCCCCCCCCCCGAAACTGGCGGGTGGGGGCCAGGCCGAAAATTCCCGTATCATCAAACACCGGCTAACATATGAGTATAGGGAAGTGTCATACTCTTCCCTAATGCACTCTTGATGATATTAAAACAAATACAAAAAGAACACACTAATCAGGAAGTCCTTAAATCCCTAGCTATGTCAACTTTACTTTAAACGCCACCATATATGATTATAAAACCAATGGAAATTATGCTTTGACCGTCGCGGTCGCGTCTTTCCGTTGAGTATAGTCAATACATGGAAAAGGCATATCTACAGCTCCAATTTTGGACTGGTAGGGGATAACCAAAAATACGCGAAACAAGCGTTTGGTGAGGTCTAAAGAATTCGAAATTTATTCCGGAAAATGTGGAAAATGTGCCATTTGAATAGAGGCGCTATCTTACAACAATGTGGGACTTAAAATTAGGCGCATTCATGAACTCGTTCGAGCTTTGTAGATATTTCAATCAAAATTATTAAATTTACATGTTTTGTAAAGTTACATGATGACATGTTCTCCGGGGAATATGGATAACGCGCAGAGCTAGAATCTAATTCTGAGAAGACTTCTAAATCTTATCAAGAGGAATATTTTAATCACTTACCGACATTGGATCGACCAGTTGTTGCTTAGCTATACGTGTACCGAGTTCATTGTAATAAAATGTTGTAAGGCTGAAGTTTCATAACGGTGGTTGGAAATATGCTTAGTATAATACTAGAAGATAACTTTTGAAATCAGTGAATCTTAAGTAACTGGCAATAATTACGCTGAGAATATAGCAAGACGCGCTTTCTACAGAAATAATGTTTCGATGAACTAATAACTATATGCGCAAACTAATATATATATAATTAAGTTAAAGTATTAGTAATATAACTAATATTTATCATTAAGTAAATAATAAATATTAGTTTTATTTAAAAGATTTTGGCATAAAGGTTAAATTCTCGGTTTACTTATTCGAATAAACAATCGGGCCACATATGATTATAACCAAAGACTACTGCCAATCGACTTGCATTTTTCGATTACTACAAAACTACAGCCCCGTATGGACTATAGTTCTTTCATGCAAGCTTACATTATCACAGTTCATCTTGCAATTCATAATTAGTTTACAAAAGTCCAGAATTACGACATGCCTTTATTACCGAAATTTTGTTAATATCCTTCTGTGTGCATGAATGTACTTGCGACATTATGATGACTACAATTAACTATACTTCATTGGTTTACTGTCGGTTAATTCATTTTGTGTTTCAGATATTTTGATATTATTGCTTTGGTAATTGTCGCAATAGGCACTGGTGGCATTAAGCCGTGTGTTTCAGCGTTCGGTGGTGATCAGTTCAAAAGAAAACAGGTCTTATTATTTTAAGTTACCGTCTGTAAAATCTAAGCATCGTGTACTTATTTTCATCATATTTGGTAACTTTAGATTTCGTAGAATGTCGCGCTGAAATTGCAATTATAGCATGTATGCAAAGTATTCGGAAAATTTTTAGTATATTTTTATAGTAAAATTTTTAAATAATACTGTAACTGTAACTTTTATAGTAAAATAAACTGAACAAATATATTAACTATTAATTTTTCATGATCAGGCTTGCGACTAGTCGGTACGAGACCATCCCTGTGAGTTCCCTAAAAGCAGTTGTATAAATGGCACACTTATGTGTTGCAACACATAAATTTAGTTCAGTTAAGCGCAAGATTTGTTTTGTGGATGAAAATAACTGCAGGCATAACATGTAATGGGTGGACCACCAACGCTCACATTAGTCATTTCATTTTTTGCTAGCTATGATCTCTTCATTCCTAATTCAGAATCTCTAATTTGTGTCCTTTGGGGTGGGGGTACATAAATGTGCCGCGATGCGTATCATCTCTGGCTCCAGTTTGCTAGAAAAAAATGAAGCAAAGACGAAAGAGAAGGCATTTAAACATACTTATCTTGATCGGAAACCCGCGGATTGTGGAACCGTCAATGGTCGCCTAAAATGTCTCTCGCCTTTTTTACTGCAAATGCATTAATCAACTTGTCATAATTGATGTTTTTACCAACTCTGTGCTCAACATAAGTTACAGCCAATAGCAACAGCTGTTTTTTCACACTTGGCCTAGTGTATGTTTTTCTCAGTTTAGAAGAGTTATTTGGGAGTATCTTAACCTGAAATACCGACCCTTCATTCCAATTTTAACTCATTTTTATACCTACTGCGTTTAAAATGTAAAAAAAATTCAAAATATTTGTACACTTTTCTGTTATTTGGTAATGAAAGAATTAATGCCTGTGTCATTTTTACGTTACAAGTTTATTGGTAAATAAATATAATAAGAAAAGAACTAGAGTTGCAAATCTATAAGAATCTTTAACTTTGAAAAAGCAATCCTTTCCTTTAGCAACAGTTTTGCGAACTTCAATAGTGGTCTTTTCCTTATGATTTGTATATATCATTTCCACCTAAATATGACTTCAAAATTAAGCTCATGGCACCTTAGATTAATCAGCAAGGCTCGGAATGAATTTATCGTTGAGCGCTCGAACTTTCCTAAAACTCGACTGACTCAAGCCCAATTCGTCAACGTGGTGTTGCACGTACCGACACATGGTACGACTCCGGCTATAGGGGTGAAATCTCCAGCTCAAGCCGAAGAGTACCTGGTGCCTAACGTCTCGTTACTACTACCATCCTTATCGAAACTACTATATTTGCTATAAAACACATCTATTCAACAAGCGCACGCGAAGCAATACCCAACTATCGATCATTTTATCGTGTAACAGCCACTGATGGACATTTTCTGCAACATAATGTTATAATACTTTCAGAAAGCATGGCTTCAAACATTCTTTTCCCTGTTTTATTTTTCAATCAACGCTGGAAGTGCTATTTCAATGTTCGTTACGCCAATATTAAGAAGTAAATTATTTTTTTAATTATATACCTCTGGATTTTTAATTTGTTATGTTTTGAACCGCTGGAATTTTGTATTTTGTGCTATACGTTCATACATGCTCACGGGGTGGGCAGAGGGTTACCCCTGAGTTGTCGAACCCCAGGTAGGTAGTACCGCAGGCGCCGATCACATGGGCGTCAAAAACGCCGTCCCCACACGAGACCACTGCCCTGGAACATCATATGTCGAAGGTGTATGCATATCTCAGTTTTTGGAGAGCTGAACTAAATGAATAACTTTTTAGAAAGGACAGTAGGGGCCGCGAAACTCCGGACTTCATGATATACATGTAGACTAGAAACTAAATTAAGTAAAATTTCAGTAAATATCTACGAAAGGTGAACTACTACACTGTAATAGTTGATTATTGCTGTGCCTTATCTCACAATTGAAAATATACTCATAGAAAGAAATGTTCTATCAGTTTTCCAGCATCTTAAGGGTAGATAAGCGTGATCTGCCCCCATAAAAACAAATGTAGTTTTGCATGGAGACTATTTTGTGTCGCCCAACAGAGCTTGAAACTTGTTCGTGCTTAAAGAAACATTTAGCTAGCTAGAGCTGAAGAATGAGTATATTCACTTGTCCATTGTGTATATATACTGGTAACTCTTGCAGAATACAACGGAACGAGTGTGGCTAGTTTGCGGTCAATATTTATTTCGAGGTCCAAATAGAGCCTCCTGAGTTCCAAAAAGCTACTATACCTGAACACTTACAATACATTAGGGACAACGTAATCTTGTGAATTGAATTCAATTCCGGGGTCACAATTCCGGGGCCATAATATGTGTCACGGATAAAACAATCTTAATTAAGTTCCCCCGTACCAAAATATATTGTACACAACGTTAAATAACCACTTTCTATCCTCAAGATACTTTCCATGAAGTTTAATAAAATTATTTTTATGATAAGACATTAGATATTATTTTAATATTCAAATGACTATTCCTGTTTTTCAAAATATAAGAAACATTATTTACATTTAAGCGAAATTTTGTGTTACATCAGACATGCAGCAGAGCGCGCTTATAGTGAAATCGTTTGAGATGAATCAAAAAATCCACGATAGAGACATTATATTATATCTACCATTATTTCAGCATGAGCTATCTGGCTGGGACCAAACGAGCATTTGACCGTGGCAGCATTTTCGTTGTAAGCGCGCTCAGTATAAGCGCACTCCACTGCATGTTTCGATTTAGTTTGAATGTCTTCGCAAACCAATATTTCACAGGGAAATTTTTCCCACTGAGTGCCTAATTGCTCAGATACTGGAATTACTGTGAATTTCTTGCCTCGCGAAACACGAATACACAACGGAAACATGTAATGAACATGATATAGCGCTCGATTGGTCATAAATTTATGCCTCATATGTAATAAAACCATTAATTTGCTAAGCGCCTTGCGCTTTAGTTTCTGTTAATGTTAACTGCTGCCATGCAACCCAGCTATTTAATCGTGTTATAAATAAAATTTTCTAATAGAATTTTTTACAAGTTTATTCGTCCAGCGAGGAGGAACGGAGCTAATGCGGTTAGTGACTACTTCAAGGTTACAAAATGAGCTTCGCCAACCATTATAAAAGGCCTAGAATAACGACAATATATGCATAAATCACAACGCTGCACCTGTTTCATCATATACCGAAAGATCTTAATGCCCTATATTTCTTCCTCCAGTAAGGGAACAGACGAAACGGTTTGAAACTTATAAATATTAGCGTTCAAGGAAAATTAATAATTTAAAGCGTCATTTTTTCGCGTTGTTGGCCGCTAACCCCTTCCAAGATAACGAATACCACCAAATACAATTGCTTTTAAAATATTCAGCAAATCCGAAAATCTGTCGTCCTATTCTAGTACGCGTTATACAAAGAAATTGCAAAACTAACAAAATTTGAAAATTTCTAGTCCAGACATTTAGCAGTTTAGCCACGCGCGGAGTCCAACAGGTCTAACGGCACACTTAGTAAAGGTATAAAAATCAAGACACCGTATTTAACGAGCTAAATAACTCTGTAAGTTTGTGTTGGGCAAAGGACGGTGTTGAAGTCAAACGGATGGTAAAAAATTTTGGGTCCGCTGTCAGCCAGCAAACAGCTAACGGCCTGTCGACAGCCAGTAGCCAGTGGTCTGCCGACCGGCCAAACTCTAACAGACGCCCTACTACCAAGAACCTTTCTTCACTACGGCGCAAATTTAATTTTCGAAACGTACTACATTGTTTGTTTGGAAATTTGCTCGACTTACATTAGAAGGTTCTACATAGCGTACAATGCAGCGACTAAGTGCAGAAACCTACACCTAGACGGACTATAGTCAGACTGTACTAAGTGTGCTGTTAGATTACGGTCGCAGTTGAGATCGGTCACTAAACACTAGACCCATATTAGTTTAGTAATACACATATCGTTTTCTTAAATATAACAAGACTTTAAAAATCGTAGCATGTATTGGAGTTTACATTAAAAAGTTTCGGTAGCCTACTTTCATTCACTTGCCATACGGCGAAAAACGGACAGATTACGGCCGGCCGGCGCACAGCAGACGATTTCAGTCCAACGGTCTTTGCACCGTTATCGTCCGTCGGCCGGCTTTCGTTCAATTAATTCTTTACGGCCGTTGGTTGGCCGTCTCGCAAGGGTCTAAAACTGCCGGCACTGTAACAGCCGGCCACCGCCTTTCATAGTAGTTGTCCGACAGCTTATCCCTCACCCCAATAACTAGGAATTGCTTTCGTGAAAATTTTAAAAATTTTGGTTTTGGGCTACCTGTAACGTTGGTTCAAGCAGTGTGTTCGCGAACAGTTTTACGTCGAATTTCAGTGACCATAAAGCGTTCCTTAACAATTTTTACAGAAAATTACAAAACAGAATGGTTGACGGGTTCATATTAAATTTACTCGCGCACTGGCCAATTCAAGAATTACGCTCTACATAATATTTCAGCATATGTGTATACATAGGTGGACTTTAGTGATAAAACTGGCGAAATTACAGTATGTATGTTAGCTGTGAATTTTGGAAAACGCTATAAATATTACTAGTTTCCTCCACAGCGAGAGGAAAAGGTGTGAATAAGTACAATCGCTCACTGCCTATTAAAGTTTTCAATTCGAGCTTCCTGTGCCCCCTTTCACAATCATCAACAAAACAAAAGTGTATCCACAGCGTTTTGCCAATATTATGGTTAATACTTCAATTATAGATCTTTGAAATAGAAAATACAATTTTTCGGAAATAGATTTGTATATATTTTTTCCAGCCAGCTCATGCGCTGCTTCAATCGACTCCAACAGCTGCTATCCCTATGCACTCGGGGTGCCAGCGGTTTTAATGGTGTGCTCATGTTGTAAGCTTATTTAAAGCTTAGTTATTTCTATCAGGCACTACAATATTGGGCACAAACAACTGCCAGGAGTAACTCTCAGTGGTTACGATGGTATAGTCATATTGTGAGCTTAATTAAAAGTTTAGCTATTATAATCAAAATTCAGTTATTTTGGCCTTCGCATGCCAGTCACCTAGACATACTTTCTTATAACAACCTTAGATAAAATAGATTTTGCTTCCTGTATTGGCTTACTCACTGACTCAATAGATATGAAATCGGACTACCAATATTCAAGTAGCGTACTCGAATCCGAGTCGGGATGTCTCATTCATTCGTTAAAGCCGCCCCGATACATTGGCAAACCACACGTCCGATAACACAATATTTAGTGGACATCAATTCTGTCACCAGTTAACATTATAAACCTCGGATAGGACGAAAATTTGTGGAAACGGAGCTTTGAACCACATCTCTGTACACATATGATATTTTACATTTTCGCAATTTTCCATTTCATTTTCAATGTCTATCTATAATCTCTTGATTTATAATTAATATTAGTCTATGTTTAATTTTTATCATAATTAGTGCAGTGCAGATTACATAGTTTTTGTTATACTTACTTCAAATAAAGATGTTCGATTTCAGACTATTTGTGCTTAGTGAGGCTAGAAAGTTTACAATTTTAAAAATCTTTTGCCAACGTGCTAAGCACCATTATTACCGACACTATAGGCACCATTTGAGTATAAAAACGGCATAAATGTCACCCAGGTACTGAAAGTAGATATTCTTTCTAAATTAAAATAGTATACCAGATGTTTAACTGTTAAGCGCCTGCATGTGGTCGACAATGAAAAGTTGTATGTCGATGTATCGTAATAATTAAATTCGTCGATGCTGCACGATTGTACGTGCGTTATTCGCTCGATTTGCGAAGAGCCTTAAGTAACCCAGCAATAGCTCAGAAATAGCCCAATGCCTAGTCGCTAGGGAAGGTGATTTTCGTCCCCGTAGTCCGGGACCAGCCGTCACCTATAACTGCACTCGAAATGTAAATTAATTCAGGACGTAAAGAGTTAAACACGTAGCATATTACCACTCTCATAAATAGAGCGAACACCTTCAATTACAGATAGCAGATAGCCTTGTCGTAACTTATAAAGATACTGATAATCCACGAATGTGTTTAGGGATGAATCCTAAGAGGAACAGGGTGATTCTTAAAGCTGATTAGTATCGCAAATTTACACGTATAAATAGAAAACCTCGGCTTGTATATTTATACAGTACTTTTCTTAAATATAAACTTTTATACGCCAGCAAAAAAGCAAGCCAGATAAATCCCAATAAACATTTGCAAAACATACTAAAATACATCGTTATATTAACAATTTAATGCATCAACGCCGGAATTTGAGTATATGCCTAAAGAAATAAACACATTTGAGCCATTCCTTGCTGGAACTTCAATTTTATATTTGACTTCGCTTTTCGTTAAACATTGTAATGTGTAAAGTTCTGAAATCCATTCCAGACGTGAAAATAGAAATGGGTTAAACATCGCCTAACTCATTCTTGACTAAAAAATTATGCGGCATGAAGTCAGCTTTTCAAGCTCGGCTCGGCTCTTTCGATATGAAGCCAGGCTTGGCTTTCAAAAACTGTTAATAATATGTTTGAGGTTCCCCAACAATAGAAAAAACATTCGCTATACAATACAACAAACGTACAGTATATAGCTTTCCTATAGATGTCAAGAGCCGAGCGGAGGTACAATCGCCAGTTCTTGTTGTTGGTTAACTGTTATAGTACACTTTAGTTGTCTCAAATATGTTTGGTGTTATAGAGAAGAGGCGTGCAAAGCAGAGCCGAGCCTACGATATGTGCGCAAAAGCCAGTCCGAGCATACAGCTTAAATTCTTACCTCTAATTTTGCACTGTATGTCGGAGTGGCACTGAACATTTCGCTTAACATAGCCTCCGAAATTTGAAACTGGACGCTTAACTCAGAGATAAAGAACTTTTAACTTCTATCCAACATATATGTGTCAAATTATAATGCAAATTTATAGCATATTCGCTGAATATTACTCGTCTGATCGAAGCTAAAATTAAAGCCACGACAATGTGTAAACATTGAGATTGTTACTGTAGTGAATATGTGTCGATGGGTAGGTGGGAGAAGTTACCTCCAACTACGGGCCAGAGCCCCCAATCCAAATTTACCCACATCCCCTTGAATATTTTAAAGAAAAATGGTAAAAATACGGTGAAAAGTGGTCCAAATGGCAAAAACTAGGGGAAGTTTGGAACAAATCATCGCAAATTGGCAATAAATCGTTGGACAAATGTTGAGTTTCCAAATATTTTAAAAATTTATCTCTTCTGACAACTTCAACTCCCACAGGGACCTCCCTCCACCGAGCACCTCTCTCTGGGACCATCTACTCTCAGCTTCCCTTACGCCGGCGGATTTTGGGAATGTATGCTGCAAAGTCACGCAACATAATAATAAAGTACATGTTATACTTATTCCATACATATGTGAACGTGGTTAGCGAACCTGGATGTGAAAAGCGTGGGCACCGCCAAAATTTCTGCTGCAATTCTTACAATACAGTTGGGACTGGTTGCTAATGAGCCAAACAATTTCAAACTAATTTTTCAAGACAAATAAAATAATTTCATTTAAAATATATTCGAAAAGTAATTTTTGTTCAAATATAAGTATATCGGAACGCGTTTTCATTGCAATATATATTTCAGAACCAATGTTCTATGAACTACATATTTCAAAACTAATATTGCACGAAATAGTTCAAACCTGGGATTTTATAGAAATGGCAATAACTCTTTAACGCATCCCAACTATGAGGATTTTATCACCACCCAACTGAGCTCGACAACGCGGCCCGAATGATATAATTATACATTTCTCAAAATTTTTTGTTGAAAATTTTGATTACCAAAGGGATCATTGGGAATTCAAAAAAACGAAAAATATTACTTGCCATAAAACTCTGCGAAATAGAAATTTTCTGAATCATCTCCACGAGACCAGAATTTTCGCTGTATTTCTAATTTGGTCAATTTCAGCTGTGCGATTCTAGGAAAGAGCTGAAAACTGTGACATTTTGTAATAGAAATAAATTATATAGTTAAAATAAAACTGGGGATAGAGAAAAATTTTACTTATAATAGCATACCCGCTCAAAAGGCGGGGGGCGGAAAAAGTTTTTACCGATGGTACCGTGACCCTACTCTCAAGAAATAGGTGCCTAGTTGGAAACTGGGGTGGATTAATAAAATCGAAATGGACCCCCTCGTGCCTGGGTTTATAGATCATGATGGCGAGAAGTGTCATACTCTTGTCAAGAAGTCATGATAAAGTTTAGGTTATATATTTTGGTGTTTTTCAGTATTCTTTGTATTTGGTTCGTTTTGGTACCGAAAACATCCTCCAAAGGACAACGTCATCGTCGACTCTATCAAAGTTATATATGTATGTAAACATTTTCACGCAGTGATTTATTTAACAGACCTTAAACTATGAGCATCTAGGGTCGAATTCTGCCACGGTTAATGCGGGCTCTTGATAAAGCTGTGTCTGTGCGTATGGTTTCCACCAAATTCTAATCTGTTTGCCAAATAAAATGAGTAGAGAAACAATGTTGGTACGTTTTTGATAGTTGTACAAAAGTTTGGATCGACATTTTAAGCATAAATTTTTGTCATAGCTGTGTGGCATCATTTCATAGCGAGATTAACTATTTAAAACATATTTATTGCGTTTATTAGACTTGGTTATGTTTTAAGGAATTTTCTAGGTACAGAGCTACACAATGACTGATTTGTATTATTATAGGTATTATATGCTGGCGCTCTGAGGTCTCATGGGAGGAGAGCCGGTGTAGGCGCGGCGGCGGAAACTGTTTCAGGGGGGGTGGTAGAGGCCCTGATGGCTGGTCGTCCACGAAATGCTGAACAAAGCAGACGACCCCCTGTCAACCACCCATTTTTGCCGAAATTAGCTCCTCTACTAATATTTGCAAAAATTTTCGCACCATCAGCGCGGGGTGGGCGTTTGGGGAAGGAATGCAGGTGTAGACCACCGGAGGGGAGGGGCAGGCTTTCACTCAGGGTGCAGTCCAAGGCTTCAGTGGGTAACCCCTGAACATCTGCTTCGTCATGTATGTTATGGGTAGCTCAAATACTATAAAATCATTTTTCCATGATTTGGATTTGGCTCTTTGTAAAAACTAACGTTTCTGACATTGTTTTCGAATCATCCTGCAAAAGCCGTGTTATACAAGACTGGTAGCAAATTCTACTAAACCACTCGCCGCATTATATTTCGTTGTAAATTGTGCATTAAAAACTAAAACCAGGTAATGTAAAGTAATACAGGATATATATCATATCATACCTATAAAATTGTTTACACCGTTTAGTTACTTTATTCCGAAATATCTAATATATATCCGAAATATATATATTTTGGAATAAAGTAATTAGACTGAACTCATACCGTTGGGCTAGAAACACGCTAGAACAGAAATATATACAATACATGCGAACTTCGTCAAGTAACTGATCGCCAAGATTGAAAACAACTGACTCATAATGGGTCATCCCTTCAGGCCGAAGTTCTTTCCCGTGATAAATCTGTAAATCCCACGTAAACCCCTTGTTACTTTAATCCGAAATATATAATGTATATCCGAAATATATATATTTTGGAATAAAGTAATTAGACTGAACTCATACCGTTGGGCTAGAAAGACGCTAGAACAGAAATATATACAATACATGCTAACTTCATCAAGTAACTGATCGCCAAGATTGAAAACAACTGACTCATAATGGGTCATCCCTTCAGGCCGAAGTTCTTTCCCGTGATAAATCTGTAAATCCCACGTAAATCCCTTGTCACAACAAAGCTTTCACACTTAATCACAGGTTCTATATATATAATATACAAATACATATATACAAAGATATATGAGTAAGCTGTAACAGCTACAATGATCCAGTTACTCTGTGCAGTACTACCAAGTCAGACTTGTATGATCAGATCAGCCATATATAGCAATTTCTGATTCACTAGACCATGTTACCCACCGTGTGGGTCAGAGATGAAGCTGGATCACTGTCTCGCGACCCAGTAAGCCAGTGACCCATGGAGGGTGTGACCCAGTGACTCAATTCCCCAACTGACTCAGTGACCCAGTGACCCGGCCGAAATAGTAACCCGTTTGACACAGTGACCCAGTTCTATCTCAGGTATCTGTGATGTTCACTCTGAAATTACGGAGGGCAAAGTTCTCAATATAACTATATTTATATTACACACTTTCCACTTTATGTACGGCTACGTAACGTATCGCCTATCATTATAGTGCTCAGTCAAGGTAAGTGCTACATACGGCTACGTAATGCTATATCATAATGCAAAGTGTTCCGCAGCAGGTAGTAGCAGCGCCGAACATTGGAAATGCTGGGAATTGTACTGTACTCCAGCATGTCAAATGCAGATTCAGCAATCTCCAATGTACCAAGAACTTACACAAGAATACGGTATTTTTCTGACCCCAGCCAAGAATTTTCCAATTTCGCCATCAAATCGATATGCGAAGTTGGCGTTCGAACACGCCGATCGTCTTGGATTGAGTAAGTTTCATTGGTTGGTGGTTATAGTTTTGGATGATTTGTTTCAGTTGAGTATTATAGCTTGAGCCACCCCGCGGCCTTGCGAGGGCTCAGAAATGCTGTCCGCGTCGCTCGGCCCCTCGGATACCCGGGCCCCGTACACCTCTGGTTGCTCTGTAGCAAAAAGGTGTGAGCAGTAATATTGGGGGAAGGGGCGCAAACTAAGCTGCGTACCCCAGACTACTTACTGGGAAGGGCACATTCACCGGTTGCCACCTCCATTACCAGGCACCTCAACTTAAAACTAATTTCTAACTGCTAGAACGCATATTAACTTACGCTTTTCGGCATCGTCTGAGCTTACAATAGACATACTTTTTACACAAATTGTTAATATAATTCAAATAATTTTAAAACCTAAATAAAAACAACACTTCCATGAATTCACAGTGAAAGTGTTGAACAATGAAATGCAGATTATATTAAAAATAAAAACTCAATAATACAGCTATTGTTTTAATGAGTGAATGCGGAATGCATCAGACAGCTTAAGGCGCCCAACATTCGAAGCATAGGCGCAACTGGGTCACAACCGACAACCCAGTAACCTAATGACCGAAGTGGTGACCAAGTGACCCAGTTCCCCGAAAGACCCAGTGATCCAGCCAAAATAGCGACCCATTTGACCCAGTGACCAAGTGACTCAGTTCCATCTCTGGTGTGGGTAACAGCATGGGTAACATTGACGAGAACGAAGAATGTACGCAAACAATCTTCCTAGACAATTGTTACAAACCGGAGGTAACGGTGTTTTTCACTATTTTTGGATTTAGCATAGCGAAATTGGTACGGAGGATCTGTGGTGTTTAGTCAACAAAGCTCGGAGAATTCAAACGCCCTATTGTCCAGGGAGCTATCACATCAAATTAGCTATTGCTGTGAACGTGACAAATAGATGATATAAAGTAGTGAAATATAATTTATTGTTAATCATAGAAGTTAATATGTAATTGATTAATTTTGTAGTTAGCAATCGTTAACAAAGTGCGATATCGACGTACTGCTGAACATTGGTTAGATCGAAGCTTAGAGACACATTCATGTGATAATGATCCACAGTGTTCAATTTCGTACCAGTGTACTAAAGTAAGCAATATGATCGAAGTAAAAATATTTTATAGTAATATTTATAAAACATAAGTTGCAATTCAGGCAAGCAATTTATTTCAGCACACACTAACCTTAGGAATGAATTTTTTGCATTTGAAGTTTTGACACAGCAGCCAGGCTGCCATGCTGCTTTACAAAGAAAAATCCAGTCACAACTTCCGCGTTAACTATTAATGAAACTAGAAGCTTTACTGAAGAGAATGCCTATTTATTTGGAACGGATGCCTTACAAATATAAAAATACATGTCTGTTTAACCCAACAGTCCAATAATAAAGCTCATTTCGCTAAAGAAAATATTTTTATTTTAATTTGAAATTTTGGCAAACCGCCAAGGTATATTACGACAAATTTATATGCAGCTGCGTCAAATTTCCTTAATTCAACAATCAATATGACACTAGTAGTGATTTTACCGTAAGGTACCTAAAATGATATCGATATCAGCATCAAAGATCACTCTAATATCTTCTGGTTCGTAAAATTCACGTACACCGCACCTACATTCGTGTACACAAATATAGATATGCTGCTTATGCATATTTTCTACATAAATTTAAACATTAGAAATGATCGCTTGAAAATAGGTGAATGAGAAAGGGTGTTATTGGGTTATCCAGATTGGTCAAGTTTGGGTTATTAATCAAACTTTGTGATACAGCGGCTTGTTTGAATATTACATGTGTTTTCAGGCAATCTATTTAAAGCCCTTAGGATACCTAGAACGGAGCAGTATGGTAATTACTCAAAATTTAAGAGGAGGCTGCTGGAGGAAACTGTTAGGATGATAATGGCGGTGTTTTGTCCCATGTTCCCCTCTTGTTGCGCCACTGTTTACGTACACGTATGTTGCTGATCAAGACTGTTCAACTGTTCAACACTGGTTATGTTCAACTCTCTCGCATGTCGCTGATGTGATCATGCTCATTTGTGATTGCTTATCTTGCTAGAATTATGCATTCTCACATATTGTATATCTGGAATTGTGGGCCAACTCGTATAGGTACTGGTTACGTGAATAGCTTAGCTCACATATAGCTTTTTTATTACCAGCGTTAAATATTGTTTCAATCGGCAAATTATTTTAGTTACAATTTAATATTTTAGAATTAAATTACATAACTGGAACCTTATTTCTTTACTGTACCATGAAATTTATTATTGGATTATTTGTGCTTATAACAGCATCACTGTGTAGTGTCACATTTAACAAATATTTCCACATCCTTACAATGATAGGTATTATGATTTATTATTAAGCGCCCAATTTCCAAATCATAACTTTTTGGTGCTCTCGGTAGCAGATGCCAGTCCCGGATAGCTTATCTTTGCCTTTGCCGCATAGTCTATGGCAGTTATAGCATCAGTCTACAAATTCAAAATAGCCCATGTGCTGGGTACGCTGAGAAAGATCAGTATCATATAGCTTGGATCCAAAGGCAAAACAAATTTACCTGCAAAATTCCATGTTTCCTGCTAATTTACTGCCCAGTTACAAATCTATAAAAGTTTGTTTTTCTGTATACAGCCATGATTTTCAGTCGAACCATTTTCACAAACAAGTTAAATTAAACCGCAGAAATAATAAATAATAAGCTGTTTCATATTTTATTAATAATTTTTGTACTCCTTTTGTTACTTAGTGTTGCTAATGGAATTACTATTTATGGCTGTTGATTATGAAATATTTTCGTTACAGAAGCGGCTTGTGGCTGACCTGAAGGCAGTATTTCGGCTTCTCATAATGTATTTGCCAATGCCTATTTTTTGGGCTTTGTACGATCAACAAGTAAGTACCCCTATAGCTATCATAAGTAGCAATAACAAGTAAGCTTAGTAGCTATGTAGATACATTTCATTTCCTTACACTACTTCTAACATATATCAACTATTTTATACAAACAAGCCAGCGAATTACTTGTTCAAATTACAAACTAAATTCATTCTAAACATTGTTCACCTAGTTCTTTGTAGTAATTTCTGAGATATTAGTTCTATAATAGTAATTCTTATTATTTAATAGGTATCGTATAACATGGAGCATATGGTAAAATAAAAATATTGCACTGTGCAATTTCTCGCTAAACATTAACCACCCCTTGTGCTGTAGGCCAACAACACAAACCATACTTGGTAATAGTCATTTTTATACTATGAAGTAAGTCAATACTTTTTATCAATATCATATATATAACTGTTTATAATATTGCATTTGATAAAATTGTCTAAAGAAAATACACTGCACTAAATCTGTAAAGAAAAATTTTGATTCATGAGATCATGTCAAGATTTCTCCTACAACAGTGTGGAAGCTTGGTATCAGAACACTACGGTACATTTTAGTACGTAATACCGGATGAAATGGTAATAATTTGATGTTGATTAGTTTAAATTTCGTGTATATCCGTTTCTTGAAATTTTAAGCAATCGATTTTTATTATTTCTAAAACTTGTCATTCTTTTATGATAGCTAATAATTAAGCTACGATAGATAGTGTATGATTACATTGTATCAGTTATGGAAAACAAATGGTAGTTTCTCGTCAAACATTAAAAAACGCGTTACACAGTTCCACAAACAATGAACAGCATTTAATGAAAACACAAGTTTTTTTAAGTTTTCGAATATAGCTATTTCTGTATATATTTTTACAGAATCTAATTTGTGGCATGATTAAACATTAACCACTTTATTGCCATGCTTTATGTTGTTTTAGGGCTCAAGATGGGTATTACAAGGCACTGAAATGTCCACAGATATAGTGGTTAGTTTTTTGGACTATTTAGTAGACGAGATAATATTTTATGTAGTTATATTATTTTGTATCTCGTATACATTGTGGCCTTGGCAAGAGAATGGTGCATAAAAATTACACGTCTTAGTTAATCGTAAGAAAACTGCTTGTAGGTAGCCGTTTTCACCGTTCTTGTTTGGTATTGCGGCGTTACAGAATACTGCGACTGAAAATTTTTGTTACAGAAAATCTGTCGTCAGTAACTTGCTTTAAGCTTTCACTTACGGGTAACTGTTGTTCGTTTCGTAGTACGTGAAATGTTTTTTGAAGATATTTCGCAAAGAATTTGAGCAACCTCTACTAGTGGGATTTTAATAGTTCAGGAACGGTACAGGCGTTTGTTGAATAAGAGTGAAGCAGTACACGCGCTATAATTTAGTTTGTAAGCACATGTGTGGCTGTCGGTCGC
>JASANE010017836.1:0-58538 GCA_030248225.1 Trileptium ribeirensis
TAACCTAGCGGAACCTAATAGATGGAATGGAATACCGAGTAACCTAGCGGAGGAAAACCGAAAACCAAGGGAACTCACTGAACCAAGGAACCGAGTGGATGCATCCGATACTAAACTCGCTCCGACCAATTTAGGGCGGCCGTGTGAGGCCCCTGTAGGTTTACAACCGATGGGGAAAACCGTAAAGGACACTGGTCAGGGGCGATGGAGACCTTCGGGAAACGGTCAGCCCGATTGTCCTAACTCCGTTCAAAATTCGAGAGCGTATGTGTACCCTAGAATCTTTAGACGCCGGGGAAAACCGTAGAGGACACTGGCCAGGAGAAGGGATACGTTGGGAAGCGAGCCGTACGGATGGCCCGAGCTCCGTTCAAAATTGTACTTTATATGTAGGATCAAACTCATATAGAGCCCGATCCCTGAGTGTAGGAGCCGTGGGATCTGACCAGGTCGGAGACTGCGGTCTGAGTCTGCCGTGGCACAGTCAGTCCCACCGGCAGGTGAACATGTGTGCGTTCGAATCTGAGTCGGCCGGAACCGAAGTCTCCAGCGTGTATGTAGAACCGGGAAGAGAAGCTGTGCCGCTCGTGAATGAAAAGGGTTCCGAGCCACATGGAGACAAAACTGAGCCGAGTGCCGAAATCATTTCTGACGTAATTGATCATAGTAGTCGAGCACCAATGAGCCTGATTCTAAATGATAAGGACGGGATACAGGGACCAAAGGAGCAAGCAGAACTAATACTGAACCGAGGGAACCAATAACCACTAGCGTAAGCTCGAATATTATGATTGTGACACCTATGGTACCCGAAGTGGACATAAACGCCCGAGCAAGCGATCGGATAGTGAAACGAACAGCAACACAACCTGAGATAGTTACCTGTTACCTAAGTAGAGAAATAGTGAACGAAATCGGATATGGAACGACCGGATTACCGGTCAACCTGATGTACATAATTGAACAAACACTGGCCACACCTAGATCATTGCGAGTTAGACCGCTTTGGGACCCCATTGACGCGAACCCACCACAGAACTTACTTGCGATCATATAGAAACCCTGAACAGGCCACGCATCCACGTCGTACGCCAGCTAATACACAACACAGTCTTGCTCTCGCGCTTAGAAGGATATTTTACAAGGGCCCTACTGAAGAAAAGGTAGAGCCCTTAACTCTTCAGGGATTGCCCAACGAGGAACAATTAATATTATTGGGACCGGACTCCGAATTCGCACCCACGATTATAACCTTGGGACCCGGGAAAGTTCCTCGCTATCCGTTCATACCCCCTCGCCTATGCCCAGGAAGCGAGCAGGTACTCGCTAGGGCCCTGTTATTATCGAGAGAGTCATAGCTGTGTCGGATCGGATATGCCATGCCCACCAGCTGCACAGGGCCCGAGCGGCTGGAACGGCCCCACTGGTGGGTATGCGACGGCGGGACGCTGCCGTTGTGTCCGGGCTGTTCAGGGTTCGCATCTCCGTTCTTGCACATTATGGCAGGGATACATGTCAGCAGTAGCATGGTGAGACATCTCGAATGCTTACTGGATGAGGTGCCCGGGTGTTAAACTCAATGAGTATTACCGAGGCCATTACTGAAATATACCGTTCTCAGATTCCTATCCTTCAGACATGCCAGGCGTGCGAGGGACAACACAACACCAACTTTATGCCCACCAGCGGTTGCACTTTTGTCACCTATCACGGCGAGTGGGACTATATGGGGAATTTGTCTGCCGAATATAGCATTGCCCGACGCACTGGAACTATTACTATCCAACCAAGCCGTACATATGGGTTGCACACAGCCTCTGAGTTGACCGCGTAACGAGAAGCTAACTTAGAATATTTAGAAACTGTGACCAGCGCACCCTTTTTGCTGGACTACCTGGTTACTGAATATGGCGATTCCGGCCCCATTGCACCGGTGCAGTCAATTGACCACATCGTACATGCAATCATAGCGAATGCCATTTTTAAGCAAGTAGACAGCGTGCAGAAACGCGAACAACTGCTATACCTAAGACTATTATGGTTGCGTCAGCCCGCGCAAAATATCTGGCAAACTGATCCGGACGACGACATGGACGCAGGCTCGATTGTCAACCCGGACGCAGACTTAACATTCATCGAGGAGGAGGAGCTGAGAATTGAGTTGGTGAATGCGCTCAGTGACATGAGTGAAGACGAATTTAACATGTCCGCTATCGCGACGCTCCAACTCGGACGACGTGGTTTCGACCTCGACTTATTCTCGGGACAATGACGACCTCAAGGGCGACCCGTATTTTGACATAACTGAGAGGGCCGAGCAATACTGACCAGGTCGGTACGGCCCTTCTCAAACAGACTAAGCCGACGATATGCAGCAGCTGCAGGATTGTGGAGACCGAGGGATTAGATTTATGGGAATAATGCTTGTCGTCCAACAATTGAGTCAAACCCAGGCAATGGCCACGCCATTCTCGGAGCCCGTCTATTAGGAGCCATGGTTGACCAACAAGTGGGCACCTTCATCGAACCACAGGGTCTGGTAATAACTGCCGCGCGATCCACTTTTCTGCCGATCGTTTTGCCATTGTCCCGTCAGATGCGGTACCACCAAGCAGGCAAGCAACCGGTATGGCGCTGTGTGTCTACACCCCCAGGGTAAACCATGCCTGGGAGACTGCTGTCCGAACCCGAATTGTACTATCATGCCGGATCTACAACGTAAAATTCAAGAGTTGGAGCGAGGACTAAGGAGCACGTATCAAGGCGTGCTAGACACGAGCTACTACATGGCTCTAATGCGCGAATATTGCGAAGCGAACGTTCATTTCTGTGAAGAGCCTAGAGCTGGGAAGAAAAGGTTTCTCGCTGCCCTAGCCGGAGCTGCTGGCGTAGTTACAGGATTTTGCAGGAGTAGGGGTAGCCTTGACAAATGCAGTGCACCTAAAGGACCTGAATAAACAGGTGATAGCATTATCTAAGGAAATGCGAAACACTTATAGTGTGGCCCAGGGCAATTCTGCAGGGCGATACTGAAATTAACACGCCGCTTTACTGAGGAACTCTACTCATTTCCTACACCATGAGATGGAGAAAGTGGTTGGCATGATAGAACAAGTTAGGTGCCAGAATGTGACAGAGGTACACCGTGAATTGGTAAATCACATGTTTCGCACTAGCCTGCGCTCTTCGGTCGATGCCGTCATGAGAGCCATGATGAGCGGACAGCTATCACCAAAAGTGGTGGATGCCGCGATACTAAAGTGCCTGTTCGAAAAGGATACAAGAATAGGGCCAACCATACTAATCCGCCAACCGGCGCTGGCTTTCCAATTCGAGCCACGAGATGTCACCCAGTGCACATTGACGTGGGCACGTTCAAGTTTGCATTCATCTTAAGTGTACCGCTAGTTACGTCGGACGACGTCCAGCCCTATTTTCGGATATACAACGTTGGTTGGAACGTACCGGAACGTAGTGCGCACATGAGATTACCTCTGCCAGAATATGCCACGCGAGTTGAACAGGCACGATATGAGGTACTGAACTTGCACGCATGCAACACGCGACCTGGCATTGCTTTTTGCGATGTCCACGCTTTGGCCACCGACCATTCTTCACGCTGTTTGGATTGGATCATTATGGGCGAAGACGCTCCAGTTGACACGCGCCGTATATGCAGGAACAGCGCATTGGTCGGACCAATGGTCAATCATACCGACGTGTACACCACCGCGCAAGGAGTACTAATTCAAACCGCCGTACCCGAAGCCGTGGTTTCCAAGCAAAAGCACCTCAGCCATGTTACGCGCGGAGAAACCATCAAGATATCATAAAACGGAGTACGATGGCTATCTCACAGCAATTATACCCAACTAGTGGTCGGACCACTAATGCTTGCTAGTACATTAGACGCTCAGCAGGTCCCCGTTATCATCGGACCTAACATCACCGTACATGACTTCCCAGATATTCCTGTTAGACCTATCACTTGGAGCTCATTGGAACATGCCAAGGCTACCAACTTACAGGTCCAACGGATAGCTGACGAGCAGTTGAAGAAGGTGATTGACTTCCCATACATTACGACAACGGGAGTGGCTCCTTACCTTTGGATGCTCGTTGTGCTAGTAGTTGTGGGCATAGGGGCTATCATTTACTTCAGGAAGTAGGCAGGCTTCTGCCCTAAATGTATAAAGGGACGCTTACAACGCTGGTGGCAGCAACTACCATGTAGTTAAACAAATCCAAAGAGTCTTGAATTGAACATCAAAACCGGGAACGAGTATGGTACCCCAGATGCGGTTCGGCCTACAGTCTCTGCCCAAGCCGCTTCCACGGAACACTTGGAAATGCGGACATTGAGCCCCCGTCGATCGGCTCGACTAAATAACCCTAATGAGGACGAGGACATTGTTCTCGTGGAACCTACGGAACTATTTGCAGTGTCCGAGCGTGCGCAACGTAGGGGACATCGCACAGCATCCTACCACCGACAAGTCAATGCAATGCACGACCTGGACGCACCGCTGCTCGTCAACGCTTTCACATATCGGACACCAGTCCTCACGTTGATCGATACAGGCGCGGACGTCTCTATCGTATCACAACACCTGGTGAGTAAGCTGGGCCTTCAGCCTCGTCCAGACGACTCAACGCGGATAGTATCGGCTACCAAACAGGAATTAGCACTAGATGGTAGCATAAGTGTACCCTTATCAATTGGCCCTATTAAGGTGCAGACAGAATTCTTCGTTACCCAAACCGCTCCGTACCATTGCATTTTAGGAACAAATTTCTTATCACAACTGCCAAAGTGTATCATAAATTTTCGCGAGCGCTGTTTAGAGATTGGTATAGACGAGGAGGAAGCCAAAATACCCTTCGCAGGCTTAGAGCGCTATGACCAACCCTTAATAGGGGTGATGTGCAGAAAACTCACTACTATCGAACCAAATACAGAAACATTTATCAACGCCATCCCCGAAATTGCTGACACAGGCGTAGGACCCGCTCTATTTGTCCCCGCTCCCGAAATGACGGATGTCGCAATGGCACACGCATTGGTGCTTAGGAGTCAGCGGACCATACCAATCGCTGTTATCAATTTTGGTAACACACCGGTCACCATTATACTCAGGACAAACTATTGGGCACATAGAGGTCATGAGCAATCCAACTATACAATTTCTTAAGGACACGAACCAAAATTTGATACGACACGAGGAACATAAGGAGGCTAAACAACTAAACCATATCACTACCCACCCCGAGAGGATTATCGAACACATCGAGGCAGGCAAGCGCTCCAATGATCATGAACGGGCTCAAACCGTATTGAGTAAGATAGATTTCGATAGGACACTACTATCGCCCTTCGAACTAAAACTGTCTCGAACTTTCTCGAAATTGCTGGAAACAAGGGACTTTAGCTAGTTTTTTTTGCATATATCGTGGGATGAATACGACGTGTAGCTATCTTGACTGATTTGGTAGAACTTACTAGTGTATTGATTACTGACAATTTTGTGATACGGTACGGATACATCATTTTGCTGTTTATTTTCGGTTCGGCTTAATAAATAATATTTCACGTCTGTGTTTGCTCTCGTCGGACTGATCGGGAGATATACTATCGAAGGGACGGTTATCGCTATTATTTTCATGGTCCTTCTTGGGTCAACCTCTGACAATTGTAAGTTCAAAATTTTGTTCGAAATTTTTTCTAATTTTCGGTAAACGGGTTTGTTATACTGGTGTTCAGTATATTGTAGCGTTGTGTTAACGCTATAAAGTTCTTCAACGGTTGTTTGTTTTTATTCGTGTAGCTTTTGTTATAAACAATGGACGCTGCTACGTTACGTTTGAAGAAACAGCAGCGGCAAGCTCTTCGAATTAATGTCAATAAAGAGTTGCAAAAAGCTAAGGCTGTTGAAGCTATCAGATCTGATGATGAGTTTCAGTGTGCTGAAATAAATATTTCTAAGTTACACGATTATCGCGAACGGTTATCAGTACTTAATTCTGAAATATTTACGGGTACGCCGGAAACTGATGATATCAGTACTGATATTCAGAATGCGGCTGACAACGACGATGTTATTCTTGAAGCAATTGCAAAATTGTCTTCTAAAATAAAATCTTATTCTTTACGTAATGTTTCTCCAGAAAATTCAGCAGCAGCTTCGAACGCTCCATCTACCGATTCGCGAGCCTCAGTCAAACTGCCAAAGTTGGAAATCTGTAAGTTCAATGGTGAACCGTTAAAATGGCAGAGCTTTTGGGACAGTTTTGACAGTTCTATTCACAGTAACTCTGGTTTATCGGACATTGACAAATTTAAATACCTTCAGAGTTTGTTGGAGGGGAACGCTCTGAGATTGATTGATGACTACAGGCTGACCGCTGAAAATTATTCTGCCGCTGTTACGGCTTTAAGTGAGCGGTTTGGGAATAAGCAACTCGCGGTATTTTCGCATTTCGAAGCCATGCTTGCGCTTCCTCAGGGTTCGCATGAACAGTCTCAGTTACAATATACGTATGATGAATGCGAAAAACATATACGTAGTTTGATTGCACTTGGTCTGCAGGAAGACACTTTTGGACAAGTTTTTACACCGATTATATTGTCCAAGCTTCCGAAATTTGTGAAAATGGATTTAAACCGGCGGACCGGGGCGGAGGCATGGACCTTACAAAATTTGCGCGATTTTCTCCGCGAAGAAATAAGGGCGCGGGATATGAGTGGGCCATCATTCGGTACGGTGCAGTCGCGCGATGATGTCAATGGGGGGAGCCCAAATAAGCACGGTAATGGGCAGCGGTCCACCCATGTTCGCCAAACGCGTGGCGATGTCAAAGCGCGTGTTGCGCACGGTCGTCATCATCTCTTCTCGCCAATTCCGAGTCGCGCGGGAAGAGCAACCGCATAATTTGTGCTTTTTGCGGGGGTGGTCATTATAGCGACCAATGCAAGAAATACCCGGATCTGGGGACTCGGAAACAGCAAATGAAGAGGCTGTGTTTTTTATGTTTGGGTGACGACCATTTGATAAAGCAGTGCTCTTCCGCTCGCGCATGCGTCTATTGCAAGCGTTCAACGCATCACCGCAGTATTTGCCCAACGAAGTTTGGTGGTTCGACAAATGTGCCACAGACCGCGGCAACTGTTGTCGCCAACGGCGAACCGGCGCAGTTGGCGTGTCCAGCGGTCACCGAGACGACGTCCATGCTGTCGTGTGGCTAGACGGCGATCTTGCAAACGGCGCTTGTGACGATTCAGGGTCGGTCTGGCAGTCGTCCTATTCAGGCGCGGATGTTATTTGACACGGGGTGTTCCCGCTTATTCGTTAGCAGTCATATGGCGGGGAAGGTTGAAGCTCGGCCAAAGGGCGAGGAGACCGTGTCGATTGCTGGTTTCGCAGAGGAGAGACGCAAAACTATGACGTACAAAATTGTTGAATTCGATGTTCTGCTCAACGACAGGTCCTCCAAGCCACTGACTGTCAACGTCACTCCATCAGTTGTCCGATTCAAAAAGTTCCGGTCGAAGTTCAAAAGCACCCGATGGTAAATCAATTAGTGTTGGCTGAGCCGCTGATTAGCACACCGCAAGCTGTTGACGTCGATATTTTGATTGGAATAGACTATTACTACGATTTCATCGGGGTCGATCGAATACAATTAGAAGATGGGTTGATTTTTCTGTCGTCATCGGTCGGGTTCATTGCCACGGGACGTGTTCGGAACACGGAGCCCGCCGGTAATTTTGCAACATCATTGTTTCTGTCAGCCTCTTCAGCCCCTAGCGATATTTCGTTCGACGTCGAAAGGTTCTGGCGCTTGGAAGACATCGGTGTCAAAACTCCAGCGTCTACAAATGATGACGAAGAAGCGCTTCGCCAGTTCAACAGCACGATTCAATTCGAGGATGCTCGATATTCGGTGTCGTGGCCTTGGAAGCCTGAGATAAAAGAACTGCCGACGAACTATTTCCTCGCATTGGTACGTTCGAAATCTTTGCTCCGGAGGATCTCGGGGGATCAATCGCTGTGTTTGCAATACGACCAAGTCATTAACGATCAATTGTCGAAGGGTGTCATCGAGGAGGTGGCGGATGCTTCTTCGGAGAACCCAGTGCATTACATACCGCACCACGCAGTTGTTCGACCCGGTAGAGCGACGACGAAAGTTCGGGTGGTGTACGATGCTTCAGCCAAAAGCAAAAAGGATCAATACAGCCTCAACGAATGCATTTATCGCGGGCCAGTCATTCTCGACGATCTGTGCGGGCTTTTGGTACGTTTTCGGTTGCATCCAATTGCTTTGGTCAGCGATATAGAGAAAGCATTTCTTCAGGTGGGCTTGCTGGAGGCATCGCGGGACGTGACCAGATTTTTGTGGGTTCATGATCTGAAGTCACCTCCGTCTTCTGACAATTTGGTCACTTTTCGGTTTTGTCGTGTTCCGTTCGGTATCATAGCCAGTCCGTTTTTGTTGGCTGCAACAATACAGCATCATGTCGCGCATTCCAGCCTACCGGTGGCTGGTGATTTGAAACGAAACATTTACGTCGATAACGTCATGATTGGAAAATCCTCGAGTGCTGAGGCGATACAATTCTACGACGGCGCTAAACAGCTTTTCAACGAAGCATCGATGAACATCCGGGAGTGGTTCAATAATGACGGTTCCGTGTTGGATCATATTCCGCCATGTGATCGTGGCGTATTGACGGAGACAAAGGTGCTTGGCCTTCGATGGAAAACAAAAGAATATACCTTGGCGTGTTCATCGCTCAATGAAATCCCGGGTGATACCCAACCAACGAAACGGGTGATGCTGAAGGTCATGGCACAAGTCTTCGATCCATGCGGGTTTTTTCAACCGGTCACTATCTGTGCTAAATTGTTGATTCGACGCCTTTGGAAGGAAAAATTCAACTGGGACGATGTGGTTCCCTCAGATCTGGCGGAAGGTTGGTCGACTCTCTGTGACAATCTTCGTCGAATTTCGGAAGTCGAGCTAAAACGATTTCCTTTCCAAACATCGCCATCGCTGTCACCAGTTCGGCAGTTGCATTGCTTCACAGACGCGTCATCAAAGGCATATGCGGCGGTGGTGTACCTCAGACTATCGGACGGTAAACATGTCGAGTGCAACTTAATCGTTGCCAAAGCACGTGTCGCGCCATTCAAGCAGCTATCAATCCCACGTCTCGAGTTGTTGGGGGTAATGATCGGCGCGCGATTGTTGACTTTTGTAGCGGATAATTTGGGCATGTCCGTTTCGTCCAAATTTTTGTGGTCCGATTCGCAATGTGTGTTACATTGGCTGCAGAAACGCAATGTAACGACCACGTTCGTCAAAAATCGACTGAATGAAATCAAATCCCACGAGGGAATTCAATTTCGGTTTGTGCCCTCAGAATCAAATCCAGCTGATGTGGCGTCTCGCGGATGTACGGTCAACGATATTTGTCAAAACGGTCTTTGGTGGAACGGTCCATCATGGCTACTTCGGGATGCCACACAATGGCCCGAAAACATTCAAGTCATCGATCAAAATTGTGTCGATCAATCGGAAAACAAAACAACGGATCACAGTTTGCTCGGTATCACGAGTGATGCTGAGTTCCCCATCAGCATCAAGTCATTCTCCAGTCTCAATCGGTTGATGCGAGTGACGGAATGGGTTCTTCGGTTTTGCTACAACAGTCGGCGACGACTACTCAACAAATCAAGTGTGCTGTCGGCAGATGAAATTGTGCGGAGTCGTAAATTCTGGGAGCGCCGGGTGCAGCAGGTCAACTTTTCAGATTTACTGGAGGATCCAAACTGCAACAAGTTTCGTTCGCTCGCAAGTCAACTTGGAATCTTCGTTGACGACGACGGCTTTTTGCGGTGCTCTCGGCGACTTGAAAATTCGGAGCTGTCCGACAACGCGAAGTGTCCGAAACTGCTCCCGAAATCAAATTGGTTCACTGATCTGGTGATTATTGAGACCCATCAGCGGCTATTTCACGCGGGGGTTGCTCACACTCTTGCGGAAACGCGGGCGTCGTATTGGATCATTCACGGACGTTCGCAAGTTAAACGTGTCTTAAATCGGTGTTCGATTTGCAAACGTATGCACGGTGGGGGATATCAAGCCCGGTTGTATCCACCCTTGCCAGATTTCCGCGTAAATCGACAAAAACCGTTCGAATCGGTGGTCGTCGATTATTTGGGCCCCTTGCTGGTGAAGGATTGCGCGACAAAACAGCCATATAAAGCATGGGTCTGTCTGTTCACCTGCACTGCGATTCGGGCATTGCACTTAGAGGTGGTACAGACGCTTTCTGTAGAGGAATTTTTGTTGTGCCTTCGACGTCTAATCTCGACGTACGGTAGTCCCTCTCTAGTTATCTCGGACAATGCGAAACAATTTCACGCGGCTAGTAAGTTCCTCGCCAAGCAAAGGCGGCAAGTGGTGACGGACTCGGCTGTCACGTCCTTTTCCACTAATCACGGCATACAGTGGAAGTTTATTACGGAAATGGCACCTTGGATGGGCGGTTTTTATGAACGAATGGTGGGGGTCGTCAAGAAGGCGATGAAGTCATCACTAGATCGTAAAATGGTTTCGTTCACGGAACTACGTACAATAGTCGTAGAAATTTCAGCCGTAGTGAATTCCCGCCCCCTGGTTTACGTGGGTGCGGATGCTGGTGATTCGGTCCTCACACCATCTCATTTTCTTGGGGGTAAGCATGTTGGTGTGCCGGCTTTAAATCTCGGTGATCCCTCTGGTGCCAATATAACGGCTGACGATTTGTTAAAACATTGGCATCGTTTACAGGCTATATTAGATGAGTTTTGGTATGCCTGGCGGGGTCAATATCTTTCAGCATTGCGTGGGAAGCTGGGATTTGATCGAACTAGAAACAGTAGCAAAGCGGCCCCGAAGGTGGGATCGGTGGTTTTGATAAAGGACAATTTACCTCGAGCTCTATGGAAGCTAGGAATTATCGTCAAGTTATTTCAGGGCTCCGACGGTATTTGTCGATCGGCAACGCTGCGATTGGCGAATCAAAAAACGGTGACGAGACCTATGCGCCTTCTATCCCCACTGGAAATAGAGGAATCGACAACCGTCGTCGCGGATCAAAGGGCCGACGCGGCTATCGATGACAATGATTCCGATCTGGATGTTTCCAGAGAATTGTAGGGAGGGTGTTCCTCTCATTTTCACGTTTTTTACACAAATCACCAAAATAATAACATTAACTTTTCTTTTTCGATTTATATTTAGAACAATGCCGGTGCAATCAAAATTCATCGATCCGGGTCACGAGTTGTCTCCATTCTACCGCCACACTTCGCCGAAGCTCTGCGTTGCGAACAAGCTCGTGACGTCCGTCGCGGCCGGTTTCTGATATTTGCTACTTCGACAAACGGGCCAAAAGGGTTTGGCAAAGTCGGCTCTAAACGGGGAGTTGGCGTTGGCGGATCCGGAACAGCTGGCGGAATTGGTAAATCGAAAGGGCGGTCGCATTACTGGAGAGTGGGTGTTCCGCTCAAGCGAGGTCTTCAAAAATATATTGGTCGAGCAGCTCTGCAAGCCCCGCAGCCCAATCTACATCGCTATAAATCGGGAAATTGAGGGTTGTGTTGACCCACTCAACCTACAATTCGTTTGCTGCTCAAATCAGAACGAATACGTCTTCACGTGCGGTTTACGGGAAACGGCGGCGGGACATCGACGGCATTTTCCGGGGTTCAACGTTTACGGAAATCTTTTGAACGAAGTGCTGCGGGATTTCATCAACAACGAGCTTAAATACCAATCGGCATCGCCAACGGAGCTGCGTGAAAGTCCACTGCTCATGAGCCTGAACCCAATGTATTCTCGAATGGCTCTGCTGCTGGGCGATAGTCAGCTCGGCCATCTACAATATGTCGAAGGCGGCCGATTTTTGTCGCTTTCCGGAGGGATGTGTGTCGACATCGCCAATGCTGTCCTTCGACAGGATATCCGGTTCAGCGATTACAAAGTGGTGATTGTGGCCTGTGGGTTCAACGATTGTCAACGGCCGCATAAGCTGCAAACATCATCCTGGGCAGCGTTGGAGGAGGTCATCGTCTCTCAACGGCAGGAGGCGACGCACACGGATATCATCGTCAGCACTCCGGTTTCCAATCCACGGTTCCCCAGCATAGTCGGTTATTCTGATTGGGTTGACGCTCGGTGTTCGAGCTTGGACATTGTTTGTGTCAATTGGGGACGCAAAGGCACCAATCCGTTTGTCGACGACGCGGGTAACACAGTGTCTGCATTCTTCAATCCCGACGGTATGCATATCAACCACAGTGGGTTCCGGGAATTATGGGTCGACTGGTGCAAAATCGTTCCGGAGCTGACATTGGTGGGCTATCGGTTGACTCGGGAGCGTCGTCCAATGCGGTGTGCAGCACCGGGTCGTTTCGGTCGACAGTGATTTATTTTGTGTCACTACGTGTTGTAGTTGAAATTAAATACATGATATTCACGTTATAAAAAATGAATTTTGGGACGTTTTCGGCGATTTAAAATGCGGACTTTACGGAATTTTCGAAATTTATATAGTTGTAGGGCATCATTTGCCCCCGGAGTGTCTCGAACTTTCTCGAAATTGCTGGAAACAAGGGACTTTAGCTAGCTTTTTTTGCATATATCGTGGGATGAATACGACGTGTAGCTATCTTGACTGATTTGGTAGAACTTACTAGTGTATTGATTACTGACAATTATTTTGTGATACGGTACGGATACATCATTTTGCTGTTTATTTTCGGTTCGGCTTAATAAATAATATTTCACGTCTGTGTTTGCTCTCGTCGGACTGATCGGGAGATATACTATCGAAGGGACGGTTATCGCTATTATTTTCAAAAACAACTGAAAACCGCGATTGCTGAAAATGCGGACATATTCAGCACCCATGATTTTGACCTGGGGCGACACACCGAACACCGACATCACATAGAAACTGGGGACGCAAAACCAATCAAGCAGGCACCGTATAGGCTAGCGCATTCCTTACGCGAACCACTTAGGGAAGAACTAAACAGCATGCTAGACGCAGGCCTAATAACCCCATCGAGTTCACCTTGGGGTTCCCCAATAGTGTATGTAACGAAAAGCGACGGCTCTCTTCGACTCTGTGTAGATTTCTGGAAGGTCAACACAGTCGCAGAACAAGACGCGTATCCACTGCCACGCATAGACGACATACTAGGATGTCTCAGGAATACAAAACTAATGTCAAGTTTGGACATAAACAAGGAATTTTGGCAATTAGAATTAGATCCTGAAACCAAAGATAAGACATCTTTCGTAACGGTGCACGGACAGTACGAGTATAATGTCCTACCGTTTGGTCTAAATTCGTCCCCTGGAGCCTTTCAAGGTTGTATGTCCATGATTCTGAAGGGACTTGAGTGGGAAAATGTCTAATATACATCGATGACATCTTAGTTTTCTCACCATTATTCGAGGCCCATCTAGCAGACTTGATTCGGGTTTTCGATCGCTTTCGCAAAGCAAATTTAAAACTCAAACCCTCCAAGTGTCACTTCGGACTTCAGCCTCAAGTACTTAGGACACATAATTAGTACCGAAGGTGTCAAACCAGACCAAGAAAAGGCAATAGCCATTGAAGAATTTAAACGTCCGGAGACGTTGAAACAGCTCCAAAGTTTCTTAGGACTTGTAGGGTACTACCACAAATTCATTCAAAATTACTCGGATATCTGCGAACCATTAAACGAACTAAAACGTAAGGACACAGAATTCAAATGGACCCCTAGGTGCGAGGAAGCTTTCATGAAACTGAAACAAGCATTACTAGATGAACCAGTCCTAATCCACCCCGATTTTACGCAACCGTTTATCCTGCAAACGGACGCTTCCGGATATGCTATGGGTGCAGTGTTATCTCAGAAAACCAAACAAGGTATCAACCCCATTGCATACGCTAGCAAGGCCCTCCTTGATTATCAACGCCGGTACCCCGCAATAGAAACTGAAGCTCTCGCTATTAGGTGGGCCGCGTTACATTTCAAGCATTACCTCGTGGTACACAAATTTCATGTTGAAACCGACCACAAGCCACTCAATACCCTATTTGATAAGCCACCCAGAATCTCACGCTTGTCCCAATGGCGAAGTGAGCTACTACTTGAGTTTGGGGGATTCGAAATATTGTATAGACCAGGTAAGGAAAATGGCAACGCAGATGCCCTATCACGCGATCCTAGATACGACCCATCTGTAGCTGAGGAACTAGGAGATACGTATGAAGTCCTCATCATGGGCCGAGGACGACCCACGGGACCTCTCCCTCCAACAAGCTGCGCAGCGTGGGATCAATCGCACCTGCCGTATCCCGTACGCACAGTCGCACCGCTCGCAACCAGCGCGCCAACCTCTATAACAGGGAGCCCAATAGCTCCTCCAGGCCAACCCAATCCTGAAGCAATCCCATCACAATTAGTCGCCGACACGCAAGTAAATACAGTACCTCCAGCAACGCTGACCCAGCAAGCGGCTACGCTAAGTGCTATCCCGATTAGGATGGATCCGGTAGAAACTCCAGTGATGTCGGTACGTACGACCACCATCTCGGGTTCTGAAGGCAGACCTCAGGCTCGAGGACCCAAAAGACCGTTTCGCACCGAATCAGAAACAATGGGCCTAAGAGCAACCACACTACCGACCGAACAGGAGTTTGATAGGCTCATGAAACTAATGATGCATTATGAAACCGAAATACTGCCAACCGTCCGAATTGAGGACGCACAGGACACTCACGAAAACAATTATCTGCCGTTCTTTTCGGATCTCCTAGATTTTAATTTAGTACGGCTCCTACCGTATATACAACGAAACGACCCGGAGTTGGGTCCAATCTGGTGGTATCTATATAACAAAACACGGCCTAAGGCCGAACTGGGCGCGCTACGAATAGAAATGCGAGCCCATTACTCTGAGCTAGCCGCAGATACCAAAATATTATTATATGCATCCACTGCAACCAGGGGACATAAATTACAAATTGTGTATTCCGATTACATTAGGGCAACAAATACTCAAGCACGCACACAACACCTTATATGGAGGACATCCTGGCCGTGACCGGCTCATAGCTAAATTAAAACAATTTTATTATTGGAAGGGTATGTCCGAACACGTACAACAATGGATCAGGCGATGCACCCTATGCCAGTCCGCGAAGGACCCAATTTCTCGGATAACCACCGGGTTGGGTAGGGTTGCGTTGGCAAATCAACCAATGTATCGTGTATTTGTAGACATACTAGATATTCAGGTTAGGTCGCAGGCAGGCAACCGCTATGTTATTGCATTCATAGATAAGTTTACAAAATTTGCAATAGCAATACCAATAAGGCACCAGGATGCGCACACTGCTGCCCATATATTTCTATATGAGGTAGTCAACAGGTACGGAGCTCCCAGGGAGCTATATTCTGATAGAGGTGGTGCCTTCACCGCGCACATGTTCGAAGAGCTGTGCCAGGAAATGCAAATATTTCGGCACATGAGTTTAGCTTACCACCCTCAGGCAAATGGTGAAATTGAAAGATTCAATAGGACACTACTATATTTATTACGAGTGAGTGTACCGCAGGATGATCACCACTCATGGGATGTGTCCCTACCATTTTGAATAATGGCCTATAATTCTTCGGTACACACAGCAACGAAATACCCACCCTTTTTGCTAATGCACGGATTTTATCCTAGGTTGCCCGGAGAATATGACACGCATAGTGCAGCCACTGGATACACAGGAGCACATTCCATAGGGCCAACGCGCAACGCTGGATGGCTTCTATTAGGCAGCGTGCTTACCAATCAATGAAAGCCGCTCAAGAATTAAACCGATACGATAGGCGAGCTCGCGAACCACGCTATCATACAGGAGCATTAGTTTGGGTTTACCGACACGATATAACACCAGGAACATCTAGGAAGCTCACGCCCCGATGGCGTGGACCGTACGAGATACTAAGGATCACCCCGCCGTGTATGCGTGTACGAATGCATTCTAATCCAGAAGGTATGGCGCATGTCGTGCACATTAATAGAACCGAGCCATGTTTTAGGGCACTAGATCCAGTACCCAATGTAGGAGACTGGATAGGGCAGGTGCACGCTTCCGTACTGGAAAGGGGTTTGAGCGAAGCAACCCAACGAATTATCGCTGACACGTATTTCGTCACCGAGATAGAACCGGTAGACGAAGTAGCAGTACGCACCATAAGAACAGCATTCAGTGATAGTTGGGATACTGAAAGTATAGAGATTGGTGACCCTAACGAACCTAATCTATATCGTCGGACCCAGGCCGAGATCGAAGCTGAGCAGGCAGCAATGGAACATATCGAGTATCGAACAGACGATTACGAACCACAAAATCCAAGGACGGTCAGAAATCGGATCCCGCTAACTGATCCGGATAGGGAAATAGAACCTTCCTGGCCACCAATAACACAACAGCAGGTTACTAGTCAGGAGGCCTTTTCATACATACCCGAACCTGGTAGCCGAGATACACAGGTAGAATATGGACAACATACAGTGCCAGTGACCACGATGGAAAGAATAGTGGCTACCAGTGAGGAAGTTCCGTTTGGCGTACCAACAGTAGGTGTTGGAATACTTGAGGGACAACATTTCTATCCAGCGGACATCACGCTATCCACCACGCCACGCGGAGCTTCAGGCGGAATCGTAGTACCAGGACCATACACCTCAGGTGATCTGCGTTACGCAATCATGCTCGCTGCGCAGGACCACCCACTATTTCAATCGCGACCAGCTGAACATATCATGGCATCGCGATTGCGGGTACCAATGGAAATGTCAACTCAGACCATAGGAGACTATACAACAATGCGCCCTTATAGGTTCCACCAGCAGCCGCTGACAGGCCTATGTCTCCTCATCAGTGGGTCTTTCGCGAGGCGCCCATGACTCAGCCACCTCTAGGGTCACCAATGTCCAATTACTTGTCGGAAACCTCCGGAGAGGGCACGACAGTAGACGTAAGAGCAGCTGAAGCGGACGATGAGTTGACTATCCAAACCTCACAAGAACCCTCTTCAGCTGAGCGACATGGCCAGGCAGGACAGGAAACATCAAGTAGTGACTCTAGGACGCCTACCATACGACCAGAGACTTCTGGTTCAATGAGCGAATTCACCCTCGCGGGATCAAGCAGTGAAATACCAGCGCCTCGAAGAGGAACTGGGCGGGCAGTGACACTAAGTACTCCTCCTCGCACCCGAGCTGCGAGGGAAGGGTCTTGTCGGACGGGCCACCCAACGGAAACAAATAGTGTCGGCTCGAGGCGGTTTAACTATCCAATTTACAAGCGCCGAACAACCGGGACCATCCACAGCGACCATTACCGAATTGATACGCACCACAGCCACTACTACTTCCTCGGGAATAATACGACTCAGTACTACTCATGCAACGGCCCCAACTAGGCAACTTTTGCATCGACAGGCTAGAGACCGGGTCTTTAGGCAGTAAGGCGCGGCCTCGGACGAAGAAGTAGGGGACGCTTTACGCAGGCCTAGACGCGTAACGTTCCAGGAAGCAGAGACGACCATTGCCGATACTGCTGGAACATCAACCAGACTAGCTTCTGCCACACGCTCACAATCCACTAATGTCACCACTTCGATGACAAGCGCGCCAATACTGACCCCACGACCACTTTTGACGAGGAAACGCTCTCCACGCAGAACTTTACCACCAACCACGTTCCAACGCGACCCCCCTAGCCACGAACTGCACCCCGCCGCTTGGCGATAGCGCATACCTCGACCACCACCCGATGAGGAATCTGAGTCCGACGAGTCGGACCCGCAAGTGGACTAAACTACTCGACACAACGGTACGTACCCCGAGGTAGAACCCAAATTCCCCGCAAAATCCAGAACAAGGGTGAAAACTAAGGCAGACCTAATTTTCATCCATACCATGTAAATTTACTAGTGCTTCCTCCATTTTAGATGCGCCGCATTTACAGCCAAACCGATCTCCGTGCGCCCCGACTTCCGCAAGGAGTATTGCATAAGCCGGCAATATGCGATGGACATCGTTATCCGACCGTTCCCCGAAGCCACATGAGCAGCTCACGCTTCTGGGATGCGGTCGAGCACAAACGATCCAATCGAACCACGCTGGCAAACGAACATTATCTCCATGGTGGTTTCAAACACAACGGCCGCCAGCTCGGTAGCGCCACCGAGCATTTCTACATAGCCATCTTGGATTTGTTGGGCTTCGTCACGGTAATCGCCAACATGCTGGACCAGCGAATGTCGCCAACGGAGGTCAAACCACGCAGTGTAGCCCTCCTACGCACGCTGCCAGCAAACACCCGACGGTGGCTCCGGTCGTACCAGCTGCACGTCATGCGCCCAATCCTGTTGGCGAAATTCCAGGAGCTCGACTACTGGGAGTAGCTGGACGATTCGGGCCATAAACCGCTCCTAAACGACACCTTCGACAACTTCTGGGGCACAGGTGTCCACCGGAGCGATTGTGGTGCAGATCAACCGGCGCACCACAACGTACTGGGCCATCTGCTTTACGACATCCGGTCCTTCCACCGCGACCGTTTCTTGCGGTGGCCGAGGACCATCGTTGTCGGCGACGAACGCGCCCTGCCCTTGCTGGACGTGGCCGACGACCACAACCGGATAACATTCGTACGGCCCGGACTTAATATGATATCGCTCATCCACTGGGCGAACGCTTTCCTGACGCCGCAGACGGATTGCGTTATCATCATCGGCGGCTACCGGGACGTTTGGCATTTACCTAACAAGGCGTTCTCGCCCGGCGCCTACCTCAAGCGGATCAAGCGCCACCTAATGGTTCTCGAGCAACGTCTCCGGGCAGACTCGGCAGTTGTTATCACCGGACCGGCGCCACACTGGGACGACTTCAAGGTCGACGGTACAGCGTGGTTCGACGATCTGACCGAACAGAGAACGCGGATGATGGACGGGCATCAGCCGCTCATGCGCGTCATCATGCCAAAGTGGCCCGCGGCGCTGAGGGGAATCGAGACCTGGGATGCAATCGACCCATTTAATCGGGGCGATGAGCGCCAACGATGGGCTGAGCCAGTGGTCTCTCCGCCGTTCTGGCCACAACTGCGCGACTGGACTGAAGAACTGATCCGGCGAACGGACATGTTTTGGCGTATGGGTGAGGCTCACCTATACAACCAAGCTGAGCCCTGGCAAGAGTAAGGCCGTACCAACCAAAATGGGAGAAAAAGGGGGAAAAGAAGTGACCGTTTTCGAGAGCTAAGAGGGACGCGCAGAGTACCAGCTATGAGGCAACAGCGTAGGTAGAGCAGAGTAGAAAGAACTAACCGGCGAGCCGTTAGCGAAATAGAGCGACCCTACGCAACGACAACCCGAATATTTATTTGCGTCTATGCTTGCAGATGGCCAGCACCTAGCAACCGCGACGCAGCGACGAAGCCGAGCAGACTCGGAGGCGATCCAGCGGACGCGTATCGGTGAGCGGGCCATTCGCCCCACCAGAATCAACTTGGTTCCAGCTGCCAGCGATCCCAACGTACCGCGTGGATCTAACCAAGCCATATGTGACATTTTTATCCCACGGCACTGAATAGCCGGAGCTGTCGAATATGCACGAAGCGCCAGCACCATGCTCCCACGACGGCAACACCTTGACCACCGTCGAAAAGCACTACCAAGTGCAAGTGTCGTCCTTGCTGGAACTAACCGATATCGTTCGAGAATTACTGCTTATGACCGGCACTCCGCTACAACTCAAGACGCGAGCTCGGGAACTAAAGAGCGAGCTCATTGACGGTGTCACCCAGGCCCGTCTCAAGCCGCTTCTCGAATACATCATGCGGCCGATCCTGCTGAGCAAGTTCGCCATACCGGAATACGCGCGAATTCTGCGACTCACCAACGATCAACAATTATTGGAGGCCACCACGGACACTTTCTGGGGCGTCGGGCGCACCAATCAATAGCTGCTGCAGCATGAGGCCCCGACGCGCTGCCACAACGTTATGGGCAGATTACTCGAGGAAGTACGGGATTTCCGTGCTACCGGTTACGCTGGTTGGCCCAAGACAGTCTTTGTGGGTGACGCCCTGGCGTTGCCAATATTAGAAATGGCCACCGAAAACAAGTGGATCGTCAATGGATGGCCCGAATCAACCATGGTGCGGCTATTGCAGCTGGCCAATGCCGTTTTAACCCCGCAAACAAGCTGTATTGTCATCCTCGGCGGGTTCCAATACATCTACCGCAAGGCACCAATGGAGCAGCTCCACGCGTCCTTGTCGAACGCCGCCTTCCGTAAATTCAAGCGGCACCTGGGTGTACTTTCTCGCCGAGTCGCACCTACCACCGCCATCGTTATAGCGCCACCGGCACCCCGATGGGCTGCCCCAATCAGGACGCTTTGTCGTGGACGGCCGAACTCAAGCAACTCATGGCTAACCGCCGACGGCAGCACGACACCTTCCACAACGTTTACATGCCTTCCTGGCCGGTCGCGTTCCACAGTGCAGACGCGTGGGAACGGGACGAGCCACACATGGAATGGCAAGAAAGACCACAGTTTGACGAGCCGATGGTGTCGCATTATTGCCGACGGAACTTGCATGAGTGGGTAAGCCGTTTAGTTAGGGATGCCGAGCTAAGACGCTTAACGCATTGAGAGCTATACTAAACGCGCGAAAGTAAAGCGAGGACGGCACTGCAAGAGGATAGGTTAATGCGAGGGCTAACCGAAAATTACGAAGAAGCCCCAACTAAGTCTAGTGGCAGCGAGCAGCAGCGAAGGCGCGCGAGGCGGAGCGATGCAAAATTTCTCAGGAAAACATTGTTCGAAGCTAGTTTGGTCGAAAGCACCGCTAGTATAAAACAACCCAAACCAAGCTAACCTAGCATCGAAACTCAAGAAGTGCGAAATCTAAATTTTTCTGCAAAGTCTACAGTACCAGGGAAACTTTAGGGAATATTGGCCATTGTATAGGGAACTCCCGGGTCAGGCACTCTGGCAGCCCGGACCTTTCTCGCGGGTGACCAAACTCAACTAAACCGTTGGAGGTACGTGCCAGTGTATATATTACATACAATAATAAATGGTTATTACATTATATATATACATATAAATGGATAATTATAATATATTTTAGATGACTAGATACAGGGAACTAAAATTTGGCATGATCTAAACCATTTTAACAATTTAGCCCATAAGGGAAAACTTCGAAAATTTCCGGAAAATGAGGGAGAAGGGGCGACGTTTTTCACGTTTTCTTGGCGTATACAGGGATATCGGATAACACTAAGTCGCTCTTCTGCCCTGAAATTTATAATATTTTTACTGGAATTTATACAAATTTTACTGAGACTTATCAAATTTTTACTGAAATTTATTAAATTTATCAAACTTTTGCGGAAATTCTGGAAATCTAGCAAATTATCTACAAATTCTCTTAAATTTCCACACACCATCCTAAAATTTTCGAAAATTCCAGGATAAGTTACGCCCAATTCTACAACAATTTTAGATTTTTTCTAATTAAAACGAATAACGGGCTGTGCATCGACGGATTTAACGGCGAAATTTTCACGCAAATTCATCTTCTTACTGGATTTACAATCTTACCCTAAGTAAGGAGTCTAATAAGACCAAAAAATTTTAAGAGATGTAATAGCCCCAATTTCATGAAAACGATAGAGCGTTGAAAGTGCACTAAATTCGCAGGGAAAGACGGGAATGGACGGCCGGATACCCGTGGAGTGTGGCCTCTGTATGAATTTACATTACTGTGCAGTACCGTATTGATTTGGAAATAAACAATTGTATTTCTTATATTGTGTTTGTAAGGTAACACTCCACCGCCCGAAGGTGCCCGGGTTGATTTTGGCACCGAAGGCAAGAAAACAGTACAATGGTTAGGGGTGTCCGGTCGATCCTCTTGAAAATGATTGGTGCAATGTCTTGTGCATAAATTGTTTTATATATTTTATTGTACTTGTTGCGTAGAACGGGTGTGCGTCCGGAGAGGCCGGGGACCAACGGATGTCTCATGGATTTTTGGTGTTACACGAAAACTGGTCGCCCTGGGCCGATCCCACCGCACACGCAGAATGATCATTATCTCACGATATTTGCTGTGCATTGGTACTCGTTACATATATGGTGTATCTATGTATTATATTTGGTCAAGGAATACTCGGACAAGCCCAAGAAAGGTCGTAGGTGACCGAAATCCTTGGCCTAAGAGAACCGAAACAGAGTACTTTAGGATACAAAATTTTCTAAGGCATTATTTTAGGGTGTAACGATAAAAGTTCAATTTTTGGGTTTTCTACAAACCCTAGGGGAACAAGGGTGGCTAAGCCATCTTAAGAACCTCCCAGGGGTGTCAAATTGTCCCTGCGGATCTAAAAATTCGGATCCCCTAAATACTTACGGATCCCCAAATAGGCGCTTAAGCCTCCAATTTTCTAAGCCTAAAAGGACACCCAAAATAATCTAAACTCCCCGATTTTTGGAGCCCGGGATACTTATCGGGTCCCACCCTAACTGTTTACTCCAAAACCGGGGCCGCCCACCCCCGCGGGTCCGCTCAGGATCCCCTAAACTTAAAGGAGACACCAAAATTCTCGATTTTGGGCGTCTAAACAGGCCTGCAACGGGCCTCTCGTGGGAGATACGATAATAAATTAAATTTCATCAGTAGCTGGCTTGCCAGGGCATGATTCTGGTCCTGCTCCCGGCCGCCTACAGTTTTTAGATCCTGAGATATCGGCAAAAATGTGCCGATATCCCTATGAGAGAACGGCGCCCCGAGCGCCGATATATGTTGCTCTTAAATTTTTGCCGCACCGACCAGCGTGCGGTTTAGCTTGTTTACGCCGGCTCTTGGCACCTTTCGGCCAAGTCGTGTTGTTTTCTTGTTAGTAGTGCATCAGGGCGTATAAGAGCAATGACTGCCCGCTAGGGGCTGTTATCTTGGTCGTTGTCTTGCGATTGCCCGGCTTATACGTTGTTTTGTAAATATTTCATTTATATGCATTTGGCGATTTATATTGGAGAATTTGAATTTTATCGTTTGGACTTGCTATGTACTCTTTCAGGACAAAAGAAAAAGGGGGAAGAGAGCGAATATAAAAGGAAACTGCTCGCGCCATCGTGGGACCAGTCGAGCGGTTTGTTCTTAAAATTTGACGGCGGTTGTCGCCGTAGTTTCTTTTCGTTTTCGTATCCCCTGCCTTGCTTTTGTTTCGTACCTGGGTGGACTCTTCGACCTGCAGACGCGTGGAAGAGGTCCGCCCGGGGTTTTTACTGCAAGATTTTCGAGTTGTCGCTGAGCCTAGGACTAGGGACAGTACTTGCGGGCGCTATGGTGTCCGGCGGATGCCTTGCGCTCCCGTAAGTGCTGTGCCCGCGCGGTGGAAAGGGGGACTGAGTTTTGGAAAAATTTGGGACCAGATTGCGACAAAATAGAAAAAGGAAATGTCCACCCGTGCTCGACTGGTTCCACACCTACTGGATATTGCTTATTGAGGACGCCCAGTGGGTGCTTTGCTTGCCGGTGTTCCAAGTGTTTTAAGTTACACACTAGAAATTAGCGGTTGATAAAGACGTTTCACACTCCGCCCGGTTCGAGAAATTTTACGGGCTTTTTTCTTTACGCGCAGTAGGCGGAATAAGTTTTGGACACCGAAATTTTGGAAGTTGCGTTTGGCTCGAGTGGACTCGATATGGTCATGTTCCAGTTAAGCGAATCAATATCGATAGATTAAGGCAGGCCCCTTCCCGCCCCGCATCACCGAACTTGCACGCGCTCGCAGACTTTCCCACCGCACCTCAACAATATTGATAATCAACCTTGGCTCATAGTTTCGAGAATCCCTGGTGCAAAGCTTCACGCTGCCTCTGCTCCCAGTCACCGAAGTTAGAGGGAATAACGGGTCAGCCTTATTACCTGTAAGCAGGCTTAGGGGATGACCCTCACTCAGGGGGACCTCCATGCCTCTAAACACGTGGGCCACTATAGGGGCCAGGCCGAACACCCTGGTAAACCCGCCGGCAGCCTGCTAAGCTAAGCGGTTCCTATCGGTCTGACCTGGGTCCACCGGGGAATCGTGTAAGCCGGGGTTGTCCGGGCACCACGGTGAATATTGAGAGTGGTGCAGCTGGGATCCCTTAGGGCCAGAACTGGTCCTAGGACACAACGACCAGTTCTGGTCCTAAGGAGCCCCAGCTGCACCACCATTTCCCACTTTGATGCCCGGACAGCCCGGCTTCCACGACTCCCCAGTGAATCGATAGTTGACCTGAGGAAACCACCTAGCTTAGCAGGGTGCCGGGTGGTTTAGAAGGGTGTTCAACCTGGCACCAATGCTGGCCCACATTCTAGTAGTATGAAGTTCCCCATGGGGAAGGTCATCCCCTAAGCCTGGTCACAGGTATTAAAGCTAACCCACCTTTACCTCATACCACAAAAACTCCGAAGCCTGGAACTAATAATATACTCCCATCTCGCACGCGCGGGTCCATTGGACTGTTTCCTCGCTGGGTTTTTCTCCGGGTATTCTGATACGAAAACGGACTCTAGGGTACACGTGGAGAGCTGATCCCAGGGCGTTTGTTGTTTCAGATTGTGGGTTCGATTTTGTCGCTTGGCCAATATTCTGTACAGACTTATATCAGACCTACTATATCAAACGCTCCAGTACCCGCAAGGCGGCCTTTACCGAATTTAAACTTCTGAAAAAGGCAAGACCAGGAAAGACTCTGCACGCGGCTGCACGGCGAGAAACCCTTCTGGGTAAAAATTTTGATATTGCTGCCCTCGTCCAGTTTGATACTGGTGCCCGCCTACACTTTGATACTGATGCCTCCGAGAGATTGATATTGGTGTCCCCTCCAGTTCGACACTAGTGCCCTCTCCTTTTTGTTATTGGTGCCTTCTTCCTGTTTGATATTGGTAGCTCCTCCAGTTTGATATTGGTTCCCCCTTCCCGTTTGATATTGGTGGCCTCGTCCAGTTTGACACTTGTGCCCCCTCCTTGGTGATATTGGTGCCCCCTTCCTGTTTGATATTGGTGGCCCCTCCAGTTTGATATTTGTGCCCCCTCCTGTTTGATATTGGTGGCCCCTCCAGTTTGATATTTGTGCCCCCTCCAGTTTGACATTGACGTACCCCCTCCAGATTGTTATTGGTGCCCCATCCAGTTTGATAGTGGTGTACCCCTCCAGTTTCATATTGGTGCGCCCACTCCCTAATTTGATATTGGTGCCCCCCAGTTTGATATTGGTGGCCCACTCCAGTTTGACATTGGTGCCCACCTACAGTTTGATATTGGTGCCCCCCAGTTTGATATTGGTGTCCCCATCCAGCTTGATGATGGTGCCACCTTCAGTTTGATGTTGGTACCCGCCACCAGTTTGATATTGGTGCCCCAGTATGATATTGGTACCCCCTCCAGTTTGATATAGAAAAGTCCCCGTTTTTTTGCTAATATCCCGCTGAAGGGGGCACTCAACGAACAGATGAGGGACGATACGTAGTACTATTTGGTAAGAGCAGCAGTGTAATGATTCAGGCGGAACCAGCCGGCTTAGCCTAAGTCATCTAAATACCTAACCTTAGGCTAAATTTTAAGTATAGTTTATTGACTACAACATCAAACTTATTTCACTTATGCCTCTAAACGTTTGTTTTCAGTCACACTGTATAGATTATAATGTACAAATATATAGTTTTATCACACTGTATAATTTCACACTTATATATAATGTATATCAACTTCATCGCGATTATATATTTTGTTAAATGTCGCAGTTAGAATGAAGGGACTTATTGTTAAAAATATTTACACATGTCCGTTTAATGACGCGCTGCTATATCTCCCAGTTAATTTTTAAATGTCCCGTTTATTGCCCGGGTAAATCCATATGTTGCCTAATTTAATAACCGTTAACTGCCACTCAGCATATCAATGTGCACTTCACTGCACAATGCAAACAAATTAACGACACTTCAGCCACTATTCAAAGCTCAGCATGACAATAGCCGGTATAATTAATTTGAAAATTGTGCGGTTCTGAAAGATACGGCTGTTTGAAACCTATGCCCTTAAATAAGAAAGTAGATTGAATAAAGTGTATAGCATCCTTATTTATCATCATGTTTAGTTATAATTATATAATGCCCTTTCAAAGCCACTAGTAGATGCTTGCAATCAGCCGTTTTCGTGGGGCTGACAAAATACCCTAGACCGTCGGGTGCAGGCATCAGCGTCGGAGTCTATTTGCCTGGCTACCCGCACGATTATAACTTTGTACGTCGACTCTTCTGCGTTTGCAGGTGTGTTGTGCTTTATTCTGAAATAGCTCTTGAGCGGCCAGCACAACTCATACATAGTTCAGCTGCAACTATATGGCGGGCAGCCGTATAATTCAATTTCAGTTCACACATGCGACAAAATGTTCTTCAGCATTATACGGAATACGCATTAATTCATACATGAAATGGTTAAATTCGCAAATAATTTAAATTGCTGCGCGTCAAATGAGTTAATTTTTTTTAGATTTTACGTTTAAATGTATGGAACGTTTAATTATTGAGATGTTATTTAACAAACACCGTCATGAAAAATTTTTCAGGACTCTCAAACGGGTTTCATTTATTAATCGTTCACCTTAAAATATTCATATGGAATACATTTGGTATCAGAAATTGAAGTTTTCGCATCCCCCTGCCCTCCCCCTAGAGCGCCGTACTCCACCTCCTACCCAGGCGCCGCACCCCACCTCACCTCTACGAGGCACCGCGCCCCCATCCTCCGAGGCGCCGCAGCGCCCTCGCCCCGAAGCGCCGCATCTCCTCCCCTGACGTGAAAATCTTGGGAAATTAGCAAAAATACGGAGACAATTTGTCAGAAATGGAGAAAATTGGTAAAATTTTTAAGAATATTTTGAGTTGCAAATAATTTGGAATATTTATCCATCGCTTCCTCCGGTGCGGGATCCGACCCATGGACCCTCCACTATATCCGCCCTTGCACTTGTAGTCAATACGTACAGAACAACAACTAACGATATTCAGTGGAAACGGGGTAAATAGGGTAAGCACAAAAATCGCTTTAAAATTCCTGAATAGAGGATAAATCAAGACAATGTCTAACTGAACCCAATCGGCAAAAATGATTATGATCATGATAACGATATGAAAAGACATTTGCGAAATAAGCTGTTTTGGGAGAGTTACAAATTAAGGTGGAGGGGGCACCACTCTCAAACTGGATGGAGACACCACAATAAAACTAGAGGGGGCACCAATAACAAACTGGAGGGAGGTACCAATGTCAAAATGGAAAGGGCACCATCATAAAACTGAAGTGGGGCACTAATAACAAACTAGAGGGGGACACCAATATCAAACTGGGAAGAAACACCAATAACACACGGGTTTTTAAAATGACCCATTGGTCCGGAAGTACGCGATAAGAACAATACCTATCTCTATAACCGATCGAAATATACTGGCAGTATTATGTCTGTTTCGTAAAGTTCAATGTATCAGTGTTACGACATGTCGTATGTAACATTGGTTACATACGACATGTCGTGTATAACACGGGTTACATGCAACATGTCGTATGTAGCACAGCTACGTCCGTATGTAACAAAAATTTTCGAGTGGATGGGCTCATTATTCTGTGAATCATCAACAGTTGATCTTATTGCCTATAGTCAGGCTACTCATATTATTACCTATTCTTTCTCAACAAACTCCAAAACGCTGTCGGTAGGCCACTACTTTTTATCCGTTCTACCGTTCCAATATACAGCACCTAAGGTTTTAGATGAGAAGTCACCAAGGTCAATACATTTAATGAACTTTAGTGCTTCAAGTTATGTCGTGAATTTCAGTGCTTAACACCTACGGACTAGACTGAATTTTAAACAATTTCACCCAAAATCCAGTTAACTTTAACGTTCGTAGCTGCTACTGTGGGGTCGGTGCCTGGTTAGGCTACTGCTGATCCCTTTAACAACACGTAAAAATTGTCAGCACCCTAGTAACTGTAAACTCGGAGGTATGTGCGAACGAGTTCAATAAAATGGGTCCCTGATATCTATTCGTTACTTTACTAGTACCATACACACTATAAAAACGCGGAATTTGAAGCTGAGGAAAATGTTAACATATAGTACTATGTAACAATCGAAATTTATTCAATTTACAAAATAATACCAACGGTATGTACGTACCATTGTGATTTGTCTCGTAACAATTCGATATATTTTGTAACTAAGCGTGTCGATGTGTAGTTCGTGAGCCAGCCGATATTCGCTACAATGGCCCGATAGGTGTAGGCACTGGGATCAGTCTCGTCTCAGGGCACCGAATTCGCGATATCAAGGAAACAAATGAGAGAGTATTTTGTCCACTGTCAGCGGCTCATCCGAATGCGCATACGTTCTCTCCTCAAAGCATGGTATCATACTAATACGCAATAATACATTGTATTTGTGTCACTTCGGGGATCCACCGGATACCAACAAGTCGGGATAATGCAAGTTTCGTTATATTGAAGAAATCAACCCGCGCACCGCGGTTCGGTGACGCCTGATTTTGCATATACATCATATTGAAAGTAGAGCTTATTTCAATAACAAACAATGAATTATTCACTATTCTATTCACAAATTACTATCGGAACAACGCTCAACCTGGCCGCCCATAAGGTTGAGATTTTCCTCTTTTTGTACTATTTTGAATGTCGTTAAAATTAGTGTAAAAACTCGGTCTGTTACAGTAGCGGCTAACCTAATCGAGTTAGTTTTTTATTATTTATTTTGCATCAAGTTCCATAACATATCAGTTAGTTGTGCCATGTTTACATAATAATAGTACCCATTAGGCACAAATATTCTCCGGAAGGTCATACAGGTAAGTATCAGTTCATGTTGTATTCTTTGGAAGAAAGCAAAAGAAAACCAACGGGATTTGAAAGAAAACCTTTATTGAAAACCAAAAGTAAAAGAAACAGTAAACGAAGAAGACTGACAGCATTATAGGAAACATTGAGGACTGGAGACCTAGGCAACTTCGGCCTTTGTATAGTCTCCTAAGATCATTCTGAAGTGTTCCAGTCAATGACGTAATGTTTTCGTCATTTGTGGATGGCGAAATACATAAGGTTCCAGAAAACTCCACTAGCTTCGTGCAAGATCCTCGCTACGGATATATGTAGCGTCGGAGTGTCGCCACGACACCTCCCCACTCAGCCTGGACTTCACGATGAAGGCGAGAATCTTCGTGTGAGCTTCAAGGCGACTCTGGAACGTCGTGGAATATGTTCACCGCATGTCGGCATTAGATTCGTTTATGTCGATTAGTCGTAGAATCAGCAACAGTGTTGAGCGGTCGAAATTCTTCATCAGTCGGTGGATCTGTTGGAAGTCGAGGAGTTGAGGTAGGACCTTCGCCAGGTTCCGAATCATCATCGTTGACATGGCGGGTTTGAAGTTGCTCCAGATGTCTTCTTCATGTGGGACCTCTGGAATAGACCCGAACATTGAAAGTGCGAGCGACCTTGCGCTTGGTTAAAACTGCCGGTACACAACGGGGCTCTTTGTCTCTCCGAGGTCCGAAGTAGAGAGCGTAGACTGGATCTCTGACATTGAAGGAGCGGACGACTTTAGACAACGCTTCGAGATGTTGAGATTTCGTCGCTTCTTTTGCTTGTTTGCCTTGAGCAGTATATGCAGGCGAAGGAAGCAGGGTGTCGTTTTTGTCCGGATTTGACGAGAATTGAGCAATTCACTTGGTGAATAGCCGCTTGAATTAGGAGTTCGATGATATTGCATCAGGAATTCCTGCAGTGCTTTGTTTGGAGGAAGGTTGGAATTCCGTAGATCCTGCTTGAAGGTCTGAACGAGACGTTCGGCTGATCTATTGGTTGCAGAATGGTATGTAGCTCCGGTATGTAGCGTGCGAGTGTCGCCACGACAAATATTATCCGCCAAGACGCATTAATCAGCCAGTTCCAACTAAAGTACGAACTTCGAATATTCATCATCAGTAATGAACACAGTCTCTACTCACTTTTTACCGGGCTCGATTTTTCTTTACTGCTTGTCGTTAGCTTCATGTATAGCATTTGGCTCGGGCAGACGGCCTCTGACAGCAGAAGATTCAGACAAATCTTCATAAAACGCACGATACACTTCGGCATCGACTTCTGCATCAATTGTGGATAATATTTCAGCTTTTTTGATGTTGAAATGGGCAGAGGCCGGGAATAAGCGACCGCTAGTTGTATGGTTTCAGCGCTCCGAGATACCGCACTTGTTACCAGAAGCTCTAGGAAGTGAGCGTCGTCATATTCGTACTTAAATTTGATGATATGGGGTGACGATTTTTCAAATCGAAATTACGTAATATTTTTCCGAGCAACGCTTTGTGCAGCTATATTTTTGCCCGGTTTTTATTAGCTGCCCAGCCAGAAGTCGTAGACTTTGTTCTGAGTCATTTTGACGATTTTATATAAGTTTTTTGCCGCGTCCGAATAATAATATTATCCCATTTCTCCGGAATATAACTTTTCTGAGCTTTTTTTGCGAACTCGATTGCCGCGTGCATACTGTCGACCTCCGTATAAGTATGGCCTGGTTCAACAAACTTCTCGTCAACAGTATACACGTGGCAATCAGTTCGCGTTACCACGTACAACAGTGCTGCGGCTACGTTAACGTTATGGTTTTGCCCCGGACATCGAGAACAAGGATATGTGGTTAACTTTTTCAAGCAGCGAGGCTATGTAAATTCACACCAGGCAGCTGTCAATTTGGTTGGTCCGCGTCTTGGTAACTGCTTGGTCCCATAAATAGCACGCAGCGTCATTCAATTTGCACTGCTGTTACAATGTGAAATTATACACGGCAAACCTCCTCTTATAGTAGATTAACTTAATGTCCGAACAAGGTGTGTGCAAAACCGAATGAAGATCGAATATAGCTTAAGAAAACGTAGGGTCAACTGAGGCGTGTTGTTGAACTGCGAGTTTAGCTGCTTGATCCCTAACGCATACCCAATCTCAAACTCAATGCACTCAGACGACGGTAGAGTCTTGAGCTTATTGCATTTAACACATTAATCTTTTTTGGGAACAAATACACCTAAATTGAAATCGCGTTTGAAAATTTCAATGTACAGTTGTTTTCCAACTAATTTTAGAGCCCCGTTATTCGGTCCCCATTTACAGTACAGACGATGCATTAACGACAAGTTGGTATCCGGCTTGAGGTATTTACGCAGGCTATCCTTGCGAGTGTAATGAGGGTCCATTGTAGAGGACGATTTTATTTGTTCCAAGACTACTTGGTAGTCAGCATTGGGGGTTTTATTTGTAGGGGCCGTTTTGCATCTACGATCCTCCAACACAAACCGCTAATGATCCCTCGACCACCTTTCGCTGTGCTAATTGCACGATATGACCTATAAGTCCTAATGTTTGTTTGCAAAAAAGTGCTACAAACGCGCATTTTTGCCACGTCTTTTTCCTTGCCAAGTTCATAAACCCCATTTCACCATGATTTTCAGTTTTAACTTCTTCTGTTTGACTTTTTCTCGGCACATGCAAAGATTGATGAAAGCCATCTGGGAGTTGTAGTCATTGACATTGTAGTAGCTTTTACATATTTTGGAGAGGTCTTCTGTTGAAAACTTTTTGTGATACTCCCACCGACAGTTCGTATAGTCTACTGGTAGCAGTTTCTTGGCTTCTATTGTAACTCCTTTGTGGTTGATATGTGCCCGCCCTCAGAGCCAAGCAGCTTTCAGCTGATTCTTCCTCCACTGCGAAGGATCTGCCTTTCGTCCTGGCAGCTTGACTGTTGCTTGTTCTTAATTCTCTGCTGAAATTAGTAGCGTAAACTGCTTTAATGTAGAGTTAACTAAATTAGATCTGTAGACATGATTCAGCTCAAAATATTCCTACAATGACGTTGCCACAGGTCCGGACAGATTCGTTTATAAATTACGAACTGCTATAAAGGATCATAAGAACTAAGAAAAGCCAGTTTTGTGTATCTAGAAAAGCTATGGCACTACATTTTGGCTTCATGCAATTAAAAATGCTACCAGCTAAGCATGAATCAAACATGAGTCAAACCACAAATATCAATATCCATGACAAGCTAATACATTAGAAACATATATATTTTGAGCCACTGCCGCAGTATACACATACGCAAGATCGTCGACGACAATACAAAGATTGTTAACAATAGCTAGGCCACTTCAACACAATTTTCAACGTCAATGGAAAAAGACTGAACTTGTATTACGTTGAAGTACTGACTGAAAACTAGAATGTTTATTTCTTGTTATTGCATTATTATACGTGTTGGCTACATCTAAAAACTAACAGTCAGTAGAGTCAGGCTCGAAAGAATATTCTGGTTTCGTTGAAGTACGGGTGAAAGCAAGTTTGAACTTGGATGATTGTGTCGGACAAACTTTAGTCACGACGGCACTTTCGCGCGCATCTACATCCGAACTGAAAATCAACAACACACTTGGTGGCTAGCGCAAATCATAAATACAACTCAGTGTTCTTAGTTAAATTTGAAAATTTACTCCAGAGACACGTAGAAGTAATCCCTAAATCAGTGACAAATTACCAATATTTGTGTCATGTGGTACTAATCGTCAATTCCGACAGCAGAGGAAATATGCCAACATGACATTCAATCTGTTAAATACTCATCACCTTTATATAGGCACTGAAGTATAGGCTTGAGTTCAAAATGAGCAATTAAATTATGCGAACTTCGTTTTAATGCGCAAGTTGTTTGCAGTCTCACACAGCAAAAGCAATTTTGATATGCTCAACGAAGTTGCGACAATAATAAGATTAACGAAGTGCAATAATGCGAATTTATCTCGTTAATATTTCGCAGATCGCTATTGAACTATTGTTAAAACGGAAGTTATTTTATACATTCACGTATCAAAGCCGGATCGTTGCTGTACACCATTGCTAGGGCTTATTTGTGTGGGAGGCAACTACGAAGCTAAGTAAGCGTTTAACAAGAATCAAACACTACCATGTTCAAAGATATAAAATCCAAAAACACAGTTGGACGTTGCATATCGAGACCAAAAACATGTCACAGTTATGAGTAAAACTAAAACATGTTTGTTTTGATATAGTATTCGCGTTAAAGTGCAAATATAAACAATAATATTGATTAAATTACTTACATTTCTTCATTTGGGGGGTTGGGTTAAACGTAGTTTATTCTATTCGCCAGCTTACTCGCAGTATTCGACAATACGATTGATGTAATCACTGAAGCGCTTGAGGGTTTCTCAGAGATAGATATTCATTTTTGCAGATCTGGAGTGTTGAATGGCAAAATTAACATGGATGCTGGAACACGGTTTAGTTGTCAAGCCACCGTACGAAAACTTGCCCCTGCTTCACTGTGTCTGTCGCAGCTTGCGGAACACATATAACTGCTGGTCAGAACTTATTTCCCTATTTAACCAGTATCTAGTCTTGACTTTTGAGTCCGCTAAATGATTTTATATGCTTAGGTTGTATTTTATCAATACTTGGTTGTGTGAATAATTGTTCTATTTCTAATATATACGTAGCTAATTCTAGTTTTTAATTCTAAAATACACAGCACTATACACCTAAAACGTTTAGATTCTGATATTTGCAACTTTTTTGGTGCATATGTATATATAACTATACATGACTGTAAATAATACAAGTAGACATACTTATTTACCAGACTGAAGAAGTAATAATCGTATACTCAGCCTTTTATCCGAAAGTCTGTTTCGTCAACCGACCGGATCGAGTCGTGAAAATAACAGTTAAAGCTGTATCTATAGTCTGCAGCTAGGACTTTTACGTTAGACAGGATGCAAACGGACGGTTTAGTTTGCCGTTATAAATTGTTAGTAACTTATTAACAATGAAAGACTTTTGTCCAGACGTGTAGAGATCACGTCTACACATAATAGCAAGTTCAAATTGGCGAGCACCCTTATGCTGAGATTAGACGAATCGAGAAGCTATCGTTAAGTGCTTAGTTCGCTATTTTTAACATCACTCTCCACAGTTAACACATTAAGTCGACAATTAGTAAGTAAATAGATACAAATCCGCAGCTATGTTCTACCTTCATGTTCACATAAGCCGCCACAGTCAATATCGTACCCCAACAGTGGCAACAATAATGCGGGAATACCCCGAAAAAAAATTCAGCAATGTTCGCAATTGGTTAATTGCACTTAAGACGACAGGATGACACACTGACGTAAGATACGGCACGTTTCCGTTTTACTGGTTCATCAGCATTCACTTAACCAGCGATGGGACACGACCAACTCCAAACGACAATAGAAATTATAGTTAAATGTTAGCTAACCCGAGTATAGATGCTGTTGACTGTGAGCAATACCCGACAAGAGACCAGCGTGAACATTGTTGAGCGTGCGATACGCTTGGCATAAATTTGAATATGATACATATATTAATTGTCAATCCAAGGTCGGGAAAAACTCGCCAAAAGAAGAAAAAGCCAGTATAAACATATGTTAGGTAGCTAGTTACCAAAATATATTGATACCAACAAAACATGAAACTAATATAAAATATTAGGCGACGATTTCGCAACTTCTAATTTAGTATTAACTGATAATGCAACAGCCAATCGACGATTACGGCACTCTGTGCCGTGTAAGTACTACACACGTTTATAACAACTAAATATATAAAATATATTTGATATAAAAGTATAGTTTTGAGGTTTGAGTTTAAATTTAGGAAAAGTTAAGATTTTGAAGCAATTAATTTGGAGAAGGGGTTTTGTTTTAGAAAAAGTAGAAGGACGTTAAGTTTGGGATTAAAATATACTGAAGGAAAAAGGTATGGGAGTTTGAATTAAAATTTTGATAAGTATTATTAATTTTTAATATATTTAAGTTGTTTGAAAAATCTGCCATGCCAAGAACGACAGGGGAGTACTATGATAAGAGTGGAGGCGGTCCTAGATGTATGAATAAAAATTAAAAATCTTGAGTGAAAAATAGATGTAGAAAAGGCCTCAGCCCCGACACCCCCTAGTAAAATATATGAATATAGAAATAATGACATCCCGTCCCGGCATGGGTAAAATATATGAATATAGAAATAATGACATCCAAGCAACAATAACTAATACTGACTATATATGCAAAACTGGAATTCTCCGCAAATCAAGTAACAATACTCAATTACTCGTAATACCACGAATGATATAGGTTATATACACGTTATTATGAGCAAAATGAAATGACAAGATATTATGGCATAATAATAAAATAAGTGAAATTTAAATGATAAATTATTATTTATGAGTATTTATAAGTTTTTTTATTGTTTTTGGATTTTTAAATTACTAAAATTTTTATGAAATTTTATTTTATTTTTTGTTAGAAAAATACAAAATGGAATATTCTGCATAAAGGTGCAACATATAATGCATTAGTAATGAAAATAAAACAGGCCCTGTTTAACACGATTTCTATGCATTTGACAGCTTCATCGGCATACAGCAACCTGTTACATAAAGGATGACACAAATATAATATAGCGGCAAATACATATATTTGAATATTAAATATAAAATATTTTGCGCCTACAAAATAAAAGAATCAATACGTGAATGCCACGATTTATCGGTTTATGGAAATGTCCGAATGGTCGATTACGCAAAACTGTGATTACTTGGCAAATGTATATAGTGTAACTAAAAGCTAAAATCGCGAAGACCGGCAAGGAATTGCGCCAGCTTAATAATTATAATTATTTATGCTAAATTATTCGGCAAAATTAAACGAATTTATCATCTACAACCGTGTGAAATCGAAGAAATCTAAATTATGGTATATTGCAAATGAGCAGAATTTATTAGAGTTCTTGAGGATCACGACTCAGTAGGATCCATAACACGCGTTGCTGATATCGTCATTAAATGCAATTGTTGTCGGGGACTTTGGGTGGCCAAAATTTCAACTCGCGCCGCATTTGAAGACGAATTTCAACGAAAGCAGTACTGTACATTTAATGTTAAACATTCATGATTAAAAGATATGAAATATTCACAGTAACATCGTTGACGTTATTACCATTAGTATATTGTTGCGCAAAAACGCAAGAAGAGTAGCAAAATCGACTATTGCCACAAAATTGCCCTAATCAATACGTGGTTTTCGCAAGTAATTTGGCCAATCGCGTTGTAACGGCAAAAAGAATGGATGTTCCGGATAATCACCGATTTCGGCAGGGTTTTGAGCAATAAATTGCAGTTCACGCACGAAGGCATTCTCGAACTGTCACAAAGTTTGTTGTGAAATTCGCCCAATTAGTTTTTGAAATTGTTCCTGCTGCTCACGTGCTAAGTCTCCTTGAGCATGTTGAGCATGAAGACAACGTTCCATATCATCGGCATCATCACGGAAACCTTTGGTAATCCGAATTCGAACAGACATGGTTTCGAACATGAGCCCGTTGAGTTGAAATTCTTGATCGAGCATCGGCAAATCGTCCCATATCATGTGGTTTTCCCACTTACGACGACTGAACACAATGAACAGAGTTTCTGAAAATTGTATACCGTTACACTTCGCCGTCGCAATATGTCATACACGTATCCACGGATAGTATACGCAATCGGCGCTTAAAGATCGTAAAGTTCTGGCGTTATTTTTAAAACCATGGCTTTTGAAAAATAATATTGCGGAGTTATACTTTCCACTGTAAAAACATAACAGTTAGACCCTGATTAGACACGCCGTTCAGACTTGACACATTTGTTTAAATTCGTGTCGCAGTTCATCCCGCAGATTTTGATATAGTTGGTGCTTACGTTGTGGCATCATTGTTTCAGTCAATGTCGGATAAAAAGTAAAGTTATGGTAAATCAATCAACAACTAAACGAAGTTTTTCAGTTGTGACGAATATCTGGGCCGTCAAATTGCAACGAAATTAATTCGGTCATGCTACGCCGTTCGCTAAGTAGCGCTATAATTAGCAGGCATCGCGTCGTTCCAGCGGTTACTTGTTGTATTTGTTATTGCGGTACAGCCAGAGCTGTCGATTCCTGGATTATGGACGTTGGTGGAACCGGAATTTCAATTTCAGTCGTTTTAAGGAGTATTTATGTAGCCACCGTTAGATGTTGAAGTGGCTGGTATTGACGCCAAAGAAAGCAGTTTTTCAGGATGGTAATATACAGTTCCTGTCACGGCGGCAGCTGTGGCGCCACTATCGGTGAAGCGCGCCGTTTACCTCGTTGTTGCCGCCTTAATTTTATTGGATTGGCTAGACGTTATGTCATATTCATCATGACGGGTGGTGCGCGCTCTGCAACTAGCTGTCCACTGAATCTTCTTTCTCGTTTGCGTTCTTCGTGTTTTTCTTTCAGGCGATTCCTTGTCCCGTAACTTTCGTTTAAGCCCAGTAATTTGACGTTTAACGTTATCCAGTTCCACAGGTCGAGATTACAGCTGTATTCGGTAGTTTTCGTCAACACGAAGCAAAAAAGGCAATGCAGTATCACCTCGCGTGTTCATCTGCATTTGTTGCATTAATAACTTACAATCTAATTGTAATGGATGTGAAGGTATTGATTGGTGTAGTTGTTGTCGTACCTGCGCTAGTTCCGCACCATGCAAATTGCTCAGCTGCATTTCCACATTTAACAGCGGAGAAATTTCATGGCCACTCGTGATTGGCAGAGCAGGCAGTTGTTCGGCACAAGCTGCAACTCGTTCTTGTTATTGAATATGCTCGTACGCAACAGTAACTTTTTCATTAGTCAACATTTCCACAGCACGTGGTCGTTCAGAATCTGCAACGGGTACTGGCTGTTGGAATGGCAACTGCATAGCGCGCGTTAAACGCATAGGTGCTGAGTGAGTAAGTAATAGAGGCTGGGCTGCACATTCTCTTCCTCCTCCCGACTCGGACGAACCAATTGCACTAGATCAGATACTGATGGTTCAGCTTGCGCCACGGTCATCATAATAGAAGTAGTCGAAGCCAGTAAAAACGAACATACGACACAACAGTCGTTTCGGAATCAGTTCGAGTTCTGATTAATGTGGGTTTGCTTATCGTGTCTCGAACTGGTGTCTGGTGTCGTGGTTTTTAAAAAATCCATGCTCGCTATTCACAACGGCGTTTCCTTTCCTTGTGGTATTAGATATTTCCGTAATATGTTCGGGTGCTACAGTAATCCAAATAAAATCAGCTAGATTTTGTTGTACCTTTAAACTACCCACTTTTTGGCATTTGCACAGGTTTTCACGAGAAATCTGCTCATTTTCAGTCCAATCAGAATTATATCGAATAGGAACGACTGGCTCAGCAGTGATCGTTACTAATCCTGGTGTCCGTACAGGTTCATCTGACACGCTTTCCGTCGAATTAACAGTAGGAGGAGGCGTCGTGGCAGTTAACGATGTATTGGAGGCCATGGCCTCTTCCCGTAACATCATGCGATCCAGACGTTCTAACAGAGGCGGCCGACTTGCAGCACAAGCTCCGCCGTAGTGGGCGTCATAAGCCGAAGCCACTTTTTCGCGAATTGCGCGGGCATGTAGACTTTCCGTGTCCAGCTAAATAGCTTACTGGTCCATCTCTTCATCAAAAATATCCTGTCGTCTCTCTTCCATATCCGTCTTATACCTGGTCCAGCAATGATATCTTGGAATCGTCGTATAAGTGAACGCAATTTGAAGTTTTGGAAGGACCATTTATTTAAATTGTATAAGTTTGAGATTTCCAAATTCAATTTATAAAAGTACAACACCACTACAGCAGTAGTTAACTTTACACAAGGCCAAGGATTTAAAAATGCATTTCTAGCAGTGATTGGTCTTAATTAGATCTTTGGTTAGCATATTTATAAGCACTAACTTTTTTCGAACAACCTCGCTTTTGATTCGTCCTAAGTATCTCAGATTTATAAATAGATACATATTAAAGCAACCATACATCTGTCAAGTACACAACGTGGATATATAGACATGCTTTTTTATATACGTATGCGTGCATGCACCAAGATATAAATACATATTCATCCCGTCCTATACATCAGCTTACATATACATACGTACGCATGTATGTACATAGGTCAATACAATCACTATCACCAAAATTAAATTTGTCAATTTGCGCTGTATAGGGAATGGTAATTGTTTCACTTATCACGCTGTTAATTACATGACTAAAAGATACATTAAGGCTAGTATACAAATATTTTTTAATTATTGCATTAAATAAATATTTAAGGTATATAGCATGGTGCATCTTTGCTATCTTAGATTATGGCGTCTAGCTTCGTTCGCTGCTAACTTATGCTTGATCGATCATTGACATGTGGTTTCTATAGTTATGCCTCAACTCTTTTGACAGTGTTGATTATATTCGCCTGTACCAAAACTTAAAACATTAAGAAGATTTTTTTATCAATTACCAATAATATGCAAAGCCATTTTCACTATTAGAATAAGTTAACACTATCCTTACTAAATTATTAAAAGATGATATCGAGTAAACGATAATTTTTCTACATTTGATGCTGCATATAAGCGCACTTAATTGGTTCGTTCTCTGTTTGACCGACAGCCGTGGTATGGCAATTCACTAAAGATCCTAGCGCCAACATTTACTTACACAACTGGCACAGTGTACCTTCAGCATATATACAATCTATTTAATCAGATAAAATCTGATGCTAAAGCCTTGAGTTCTTGAAATTTAGCCGTGTCACATCACGCTTTTTAAAGACGCAGATCGTTTTTGTCGAAATACTGCCAACACATAAACATTAATTAATTAGCTAGCAGTATTACCAACAAAACAGTGCTACATCTTGCTGCATTCACATGGTTAGCTGGGTTAACCATTTACCAGTTAATAGATATAGCGTTTCAGTTGTTTAATTTTTGACAAAAAACAAACAGCACGCATGATATCGTATACACTGATATTATTTTTCGCAACTTCATTAGCTAGTATATAGGTAACATAAATGGGACACAAATACAAAATAACTGTGACTTTTGCTGTTAGCTGCCTGTAGCCGCTGCAGGGCTTAGAGTGGCCATGTATCACTTTCATCTGAATGCGTTTTTGTTGAGGCAATTAGGCCATCAGATGATATGGAACATTGCCTGTCATTGCCCACATAGCATTAAGTCCTTAGCGTTTGATTGTTCACCACCTTACGCCGTCTAGTGTCCTTATGTACAACAAGCTTAGCCCATTACGTATATGATTATGAGGTGCTGTACCCACCATAACTGTTGGATGGTGTACCAACCATAACTGTTCAGTGCTGTAGCCACCATAACTGTTGTATTTTATAGTGCCTGTTAGGTCTTATGTCGAATGAATCTGAAAGCATTTAACGCAATCGATTCGTTGGTAGCAGTACGTTAGTGAGATAGATCGGAGACCTATCAAAATGGCTGAATGCTTGTTAACCAAAGTCTAAAAACGAAAAGTAATTTAAAATATTAGAACTAGAACTTAGAATATTTTATTTCTTTGGGCAATTGAAAAGTCCTAATATGTTGAGTCAAGATGTGTGTTGACCTCTACGGCCATGGCATAACCTTCGGAAGAAATATACCTCCGAAACGATAACACTTAAATATCGCGTAACATTGGTTAGGCGCTCTGAATTATTGAACATGTTGGTTGGAAATAGGCCACAACCTCGCGTCGGTAAAGCATTTTTAGTATTATCAATCACTCAGTGATCATCCACTTATATTTGCTTGATGCGGCTATCAAAATATTGTGACAAAAGCCGTGTGACAATTTTATAAACTAAAACTCAATGTATAGATGTGCCTGCAATCTGAATTTGGTCGTGTGACGATGTTGTAAAGAAGGTTTTAATGTGTAGGACGTCAGTGCCTAGCAAGTCAGAATTTGCGAAAAATTTAGATAACTTTACTTTCGTGGATTATTTTATATTATGTATTATCTCCGCGAGAATTCAGCAATTATAACAAAACGCTATTCAAAAATTCTGGTATAAAATTTCATTTTTTGGCTTAAAAATTTATTAAGCTAAATGCTCCGCCGCGATCGCTGAGTTATCACAAACATCAACTGTATTACATAGCTAAATAAGAACATCTAAGCGGTTAGAATTCTTGCTAAATCGGTGAATACTAAGTATATGGCCATGAGTAGCCAATTTTACTCTGAAAAAAGTCTGAACACAAGATCCTACTGTTACTGAGTTTTTTTTTTGATTTTTAATAGCTACTTTTTACACGAAAGTCAACGATGCAAAATGTCACAGTGCAAAATTTTTTGTCAAAACATTTACCAACACTGCTCTTTACCAAACATTATCCTAGACACTAAAATAATGGTCAATTTTGGTCTTATTTTCCAGCTGTGAGTCAAGCGATGATGCGATACATATCCAGGTTATGAGTGGTTAAATATTTTGTGCTAGCAAAAAATGGCAGTTGGTTTCAGAAAGATTGTCAAATTTTTAAAGAACTTAGATAATCGTAACAATGATTTTCGGAAATTGTGTCAATAATGGTACTTTAATTATGTTCAATTGTATACGATACAAACATTACGATGTAATTATTCTATTAACGATATATAATCATACTGTAAGACATTCCTATTATTTACGAGTTGTGTTCGCTTGAGAAAGAAATGTCTCATACTTGTAATTGCGAAACTAATGTGTAAACTCTTGTGTACACACTCAACAGCAAAAATTATACTTTAATTTAAGGAAATTTTGAATGAATAAGACCTACCTACAACACTTGCGTAACAATTTTTCTTCATACAATATTTTAGAAATAAAGTTAAAAAAACAATTTTGTATGAAGACAATAAAAAAACAATAAACAGGTATATATTCCGCGTTATTGAACCGATCAAATTAAAAAGAATTATACATTAAAAAATTGTATAAATTATGGATTTAGTTTTTGGACTGTTTATAATGAAATTTTAAATCAATGTAATGCTCAATATTACTACCTAGGTGACAGTACTTACCAGAATTAAAGTTCAAAAAATGGTAAACTAGACAAGAAACATGCCTTTATAAGACATTTGGTTATGATTCAAGAAGAGGTGTACTTCCTATATCTCATACCGTTTGTACACCATTTTAAGGGTCACTTGAGTGCATTCAGGTCTGTTTGCGATTGCCCTTTCGATGTCGTGCTATGTTCGATAGCTAATTGTATACAACTGCGTTTTACATTAGGTTTCTTGCTTTACGTGACCATTACGAATTTAAAATTAAAATATCGAAAAAATTGCAAGTTTTATACTTTTAAACCAAACTAAAAATCTTAAAACTCGTGTAAAAGTCATAATACACGTCTAGAAAGCACCCTACTATGTGGTTACGCGAAAAAAATAGAAAATTTGATTCAGTTCACAGCAAATCACTAATGAATGATTTTAATTGATATTCGGCTTTGCAGCTATATTTTATTACAACTAAATTGGAATATACACAAGCTTGTAAGCATAAATTTCAGAATCCATCAAAATTTTGTTAACGGAGCAAATATATCTAGAAACTTGACAGTAAAACAAATTTGTCTGAAATAACAACATGAAGGTCTGTGGGTTCTTCCCAGCTTCCTCAGCACATCAGAGATGTTGTAGTTAGACTCTTTCAAGATCCGGAATGCATTAATTTCTGGTAAGAGATGACGAACACGACGATACCCTAAATAGTTGCATTGTGCTAAAACGCGCCACCTATACAATAAAACAGTAAACTTAATTGTAATAAATTAAAAGTCAGTTGTGTAATATATGTCAAGTACTGAATAAATATTTTTATAAGCAAAAGACTAACCAATACTAAATAAAAAATAGGATGCTTTCAGGAACTCCGGTCCTATCCCTATCTCTGGAGTTATATTCATCATTTCCAACGACAGGAATCTATATATCTAAGTCAGCCTACATATCCGTTATGAGCAGACACATTACAGTTTCTTTTTATCACGTTGCAGCTTTTTACAAACCATCTCAAAATTTAAATTGCCTCAAGTAGACTGTTATACCATTTCCATATACTCAGTTTTTTTGTTTGCTGTAATATTATGTTTTTCAAAAAACTTATAGAAAGAAAAGTTTTTTTAGCAATAAATCTCGTCAAAACAAAACAAAAACAACGTTAAATAAAATCTTTTTGCATGTTTATGGCCATGTTTTGAAGTTTTTGTTTTGATAAAGCTATACAGCGTTCGCAGAAATTCAATTATGTTCTATAAAAAGTGGTTTAAGAAAAATTTGACAGAGCTAAAAGAACTTTTTTCCATGATTAGCAAAATTATTAAGGAAACAGTTGCCTATTAATTTCACAATCCTTCGTTGCCCACAAACTATGGAAGGATCACTCGGGTGATTCTGGAGTAACGAAAAATTTATTACATTACAGTTCTAGCAGTACGGTGCAATCTGTCGGAAGTTATATTTATTTTTCCAGACGTTAAAGCAGTTGTTTGGCTGGTCTGTGGCGAGCAATATCTTTCAGAAATTGGGTTCTAGTCCTTAGAGATATTACACTTAAAACATCGCTATAAATATAAACTATTTTTTATTATATACATCACAAATTTGGAATATATCCACCGCATGGAATTTTGCTATGTTGTGTAACCGAATTATCATATTAAACGGTACAAAAATAAAGAACACATGCAATGTAATGTCGCAGTTAAAGTAACGTTTAATTATTTGCAGCTGGAGGTTGTGACGAACAAGCGTACATCGCAGCGCGGATCAAGATGTTTTATATACAGTAAGTAGGGACTTACCGCCACCGTAACCAAAACACGATTCACATCGGAACCGAAACTTGAACTCCGGTTAATCTCTGCTGTATTGTTGTCCTTACCATACTTAGGTCAACTTTTCACAGAACAATAGAATATTTAACAAAAAACGTGGAGAATGTGGAATAACTTCGCAGTATATAGATCGATCTAACTCAACTCGCAAAACAATTCATGCAGGACAAAAAATTCTATATCTTTGCATAAGCAGCCAGATTTAAAATTTAATAAATTTAATTTTATAGTTAATAGTTAATTTAATAAATCAATGAGCCATTCCTAATTGTTAAATCTGTATTTATTGTATATAAATGATTAAATCGATTTTAAATGTATTTTTTGTCAGACTTAATGAGATCTTGGTACCCAGGTTTAAGACATTTCAGGTAAAAAAAGATTCCAGTTTTATATTTTCTGTAGTTATTTAATTGGGCCATATCTTCCACTGTTAAAATTAATTCTATAATCTATACCATACATGTCGGCGGTATTGTAAGTAATAAGTACTAATTCAACTCATATATTTTCTATTTCTGAAATGCAAAATTGATTATAGTTTATGATCGAAAAAAATACTGAAACCATATGAGTTGACGGAATTTCTTATGCTACATGTACCCATAATTCATTTAATCCTATTACCATTTATTTGGTTTAACGCTCCAGAACATTTAACAAACATTGCTGAACATTTTGTTAAACCACATTTTGTGCATTTTCCACCAAATACTTGGTAATAGGATTAAGTTTTTTCAACAAAATTAGCAGTGAAGAAGATTAGCAATAAAAATCAATAGATCGTGAAAAATCATTGCTCGAGACCAGTGATTGCTCGAGCACGCTTTGTCTGGCTGAACAGCGAATATCAAAATAATTAGTAATGCCAACAATAAAATAATATATAACTTAAAAATCGTGTTTCAATGTCGTATGCCAGGTCTTGGCCCAGCCCAGCGTGCGACTATTTAAATATTGCAGTGCCGTTCACAATATAAATTATTGCTAATAGTTTGCGTTCATAAGAGCAGTTAGACAAAGCATCTCTGCGTGTATGTAATAATTTGTATTGTAATTGTAAATTATTTAAGCAATCACTGATCTCTCAACTAGGAAATCTCTCAAATTCAGAAACAAATGAAACGACAACGAAGTTAATATTGAGCAATTTCATGTGGTATTGGTCTGTGGCATAAGAAAGCTCGCCCGTGGCTTTTGTCTGCTGAGCTATCGGGTGCGACTCCTACGGCGATGGAATGTTCCAGTATTATTTTAGTGATGAGTTCGTGGTTAATCCACCGTGGACCATAGCAGACATTCAATGTCTAAATATCTAGTTAGTGTTAGTATATAAATAAGTATAATTCTATTAACTTTTACTTCAGGGAATGACGTCGTCAACAAAAAGGTTTTCCACAAATCTACGGCCGTACATGCAGCTTTGGCAACTAGCAGGGGCAATTTGCGCAAAGTTTTGCACTAAGGTCCTACTTCAAAACTCGTCGAGGAGCCGCCAAGCCCCCCTCTGTGCACCCCAGGGGGCCTCGGGGGGGGGAGGGGGGTCCGGACCTCAGGGGGTTACCCCCTACCGCCCCTGCCGGCATGTATGATCTATACTATACATCTCACAATCATTAAAAACTATGATTCGCTGAAAACAGTGTAAAGAAACAAAAAGTTGTGGCTTGTTCAGTTAGTGTAAAGTTAACAAAAACTTACGTACTGGCCATAGTAAATTGATCTATTTCTTTTAAATATAATTTTATTAAGTTTTGCAATGTAATAACTTGAGTAATATAACACCACTATTAGAAGAAAATGACGCCGTATAAACTGCAAGATTCGAAATCATATCAGTTAGAGACTTTGTCAAAAAATACATAAATGAAATATTGCGTTTTTGTGCAAAAATTGAATTTAGTAAAATCGACGGCTTTGTTTTGAAATCTACCACGTATTTACAACGCACAAAGTAAACGCCTGGCCTGGAGATATTGTGAAAATAATAGAGTGCATCACTACGGCGCCGAAGCAAGTACTAAAAATAAATAAACAGATATGATTGAAATTATTGTTTTCTTAAATCGAGAGTTTGTGGCCTCTAAAATTAGAATTTATGTATCTAAAAGCTAAAATTATATACTTGTTTTGAAATATAAATTTGTCCAAGCGATCGCCGAAATAAAACAACTACAGTAAACAACAGTATATATTAACTTGACAAACCACCGAGATATAAGCAAAATTATAAAAAAATAATTTAAAAATTAATAAAGTACGGGGCTGGTCCATATAACTACTGAAATTATACTCGGTATAATTTGCCGTTAGAAATTGTTGGTAACTTATCAACAACGAAAGAATTTTGTCCTGACGCGCTCAGGATAGCAAGCGCAAATTAACAAACACCCTTAGGCTGAGATTAGGCGAATCGATAAGCTATCGCTAAATGTTAAGTTCGCTATTTTAACGCCACTGTACACAATTAACAAATATTAAGACAATTAAGACAATCAGTAATAGAGATACGAATCCGCAGCTGTGTTCCACCTTCAACTTGCATAGGCTACCACAGTTTATTCACCGCAATTTTGTACTAATAATAATTTAGCAACGTTCACAATTTGCTAACTACACTTGGGACGACACGATGACACACTAAAGTAAGATACGACGAGTTTCCTTTTTACTGGTTTATCAGTATTCACGTAACCTGCGATGCGATACGACCAACTCCAAGCGACGCTTGAAATTGTAGTTAAAAGTTTGCTAACCCGAGTTTTGACGTTGTTGACTGTGAGTAATACCTGACAAGAGACCTGCGTGAACGTAGTTGAGCGTGAGGTACGTTTGTGATAAATTTAAATAGGCTACACATTAAGTGTTAAGCCAAATTCGGGAAAAACTCGCAAAAAGAATAAAAACCGTTAGAAAATACATGTTGGCTTTTTGTTAAAAGTAAGTTCTGCGCTAAAATCCTTGGTAGACAATGCATCAAGTCTCCACGGCCAATTAGAGAAAGTATAACACACTAAACATTATAACGCCACGTAGTAAAGAATAAAAACACTAGCTAGCTCATTCTCGTTCTCCACGTAACCTATTCTTCGTAACGTAGTCCCTACATACTATGCATCATCACCATTAAATTCAAAACAAAAAAGTATATAATAAGCAAACAACCAATTAATCTATACGCACACAGGCGAATTGTATGTGCGCGCGACCCCGCGAAGTAGGCAATTACTGTCACTAATACAATTTAATGTTGACAATAACGAAATACACAACTAATATAATTATTAGGCGACGGTTTCCCAACTTACAATTTATTATTACCTGAAAATGCACAACGACAATCGGCTATTACAGTACTCTGCACCGTGTAAGTACTGCACCGTTCATTGCAACTAAATATATAGAATATATTTGATATAAAATATAGTTTTGATGTATGTTTTGTTTAAGTTTAGAAAATGCTACGGTGTGGACGAAATTATGTTGGGGAGGGGTTGTTTTAGAAAAAGTAGAAGGACGTTAAGTTTGAGATTTAAATATGACGAAGTTAGGGAGTTTGAATTAAATATTCGATAAGTGAGAATTAAGCTTTGAATATATGGGAGTTATCTCAATAATATGAAAAATGGAGAAAATAAGAAATTTTAATGAAATGTAAAATTTATGTAAAAAAATAGAAAGAGAAGACCGGTTATTGTTAAATAACCAAATATTTCGATATACAGTAAGGGAATTTTGATATAATTCTGTGAAATACTTAGCTAGCCATAATTTTAAAGCCAAGGTGTATGTATGGTTTTACAAGTTTGACGGTGTGGTAGGGGTTGACCAGGCTACCAAGGGGGTTTCCGGTCCAAACACCGTCCCAAATCCCCAAAAACCCCGGGTTTATCACTATTTCATTTATTATATCCCTCCGTCCCTTCTGTGTCCGCGAGTTCTGTTTTGTTTTTGCATTTTCTTTTGTTTAATGCTAATTTGCATAATTAGCATTAGTTTATGTTATTAGCTAACATGTGTTAGCTTAGCTTTTGTTTTCTTAGTTTAGTGTTGGGTTAGCCGTCGTCAAGTTGGTTGACACTGACGCAGCCATTTAACCATAATACGGCTTCGACACCTATCTTTCTTTGCTGTCGAGTTTATTTACCGGCGTTGTGACCGTTTTATCTTTTTTGGTTTGAGAAATTATTAAGGAGACTTAGCTAATATTTCACGTTGTGTTTGAAAGTTCTAAAGCTTAACTTCACGGATTTTATTGTTTTGGGAACCTGATTGTGGTCTTTGTTTTCTAATTTTCTTATGGACGAACGTGGATCGTAAGTGAATACTTGGCACTTGCATCTACTCCTGGCGATAGCAACCATAGCGACAAAGTCTAAACCCAACTTGCAATCATTAACATTGAGCCTAAGGTACTACACAAATAGGTACGTATTATTTTACTAAATTACCCTATCAACAATCTACAAATCAACAATCGATGAACCACAGAATAATCGTACAACTGGAGAACTAATCAGTGATCGAAACAACCGTACAATCGGTAAACCAAACGAATTCGAATTAGCAGTTGGTGACCAAAGAATCGAAGTAGCAAACAGTGGCCAAAAGAATGATCCTACAGACGACGAACAAAAAGATAAGCCAACAATCCTTGGATACGCAAAACCCATTGATAAGATCGAACGTCAAAAAGAATCGATCTAATTATAACTTAAACGAACACAAATGTAGACAAAAGGAACCAACGGAAAAACCGACTCCACCGGTGGGTAATCATCGGAACGAATCAACAACAACGATCGATCTACATGAAGAATCGATCCGACAAACCGGTAATGATAAATCGGTTTGACAAATCACAATAACGATTCATATCAAATCAATTCGGAACGATCAATAGGTACAAAACTTAAATGAATGAACCGGTACAAAAATTGTATGGAAACTGTTAAATAACAATGACGCCAACAATCAACGACGACAATAAACAATGACAAACCGGAAAGCAATAACGATACCGGTAACCGACGAAACCGGTACAATAATGACGAACAATAATCAAGTGATGCAAAACGGTGCAACCGGCAATCGAAACCAACAACAGTGTACCAAACCATACGATGGCAAAGTCAACGACGACACCAACAATGATCAATACCGGCAACCAACAACAAAACTGGGGAACGCAAACAATATCGAGAAACCGGTAACCGATAAACAATGACAAAGATACTAGACGACGAATCAAAACCGGTAACAACGAAACCGGTACGTAATATCGAAGACCGAAAGAAGGAAACCGACGTGCCAAAAGAGGAACGAAAATTATAAAACCGGGAAAACTGGTAATGAAAAACTGAAAAATATAATGAAAATATTTTTTCTGTTATAACCTGTATGTATGTGCGTATAATCGTTATTTTCAGGAAAAATTTTTAGTTGGGGATTCCCAAATCCGAAGACTCCACCATGCCAAAAGAAGAAAGAAGAGAAGATAAAATCTGGGATGGAAATGCCTGAAGAAATGTAAAATCGGAAGGTATTGGGGTCGGTTAATGAATGAAAAAGTGATCGGAAAGAAAAAGGCGTCAGTTGTAGACGCAATGTCGAAAGAATGGGATAAATGGCCCGAAAGAAAAGAAAAAGGGTCGGAACACAAAACTGGGATAAAAACAAATGCGCAGTGAGCTCAAGAGGCAAAGTTAAGGGCCTCGGCCCGTGGCGTTTAGGGCTTCATCACTCAAAGCGTACCCCGATAGCTTCTTGAGGGCACTGCCATATTTAGTTTAGGGAAGCATCAGTGCAAGATGCTCAACCAACAAACCGGGATGTTAGGGGTTGACCAGGCTACACTGGGGGAGAAGGCAAGCCTGCTCAGACCGGACAGTTTCCATGTTCACACTGCGGAAAGGGAGTAGGCACGAACTCGCTGTCTTGCCGAGACTGTGGAAAATGGGTTCATATGCGCTGCACTGGCCTCAGAGTGCGCCCCCGCTCGAACGAATGTGCAACAACTGTTCACATCCTACTGTCCAGGCAACTGACTTGTGGATGGACAACGGGAAATTTGAAATAGTGGACAAATTCACGTACCTTGGGGACACCATCGACTACTTGGGGACCTACGGAGGGCAGCCAAGGCCCGTAGTCAAGTCCCCTGGTTCAGATGGAAAGAGCTGGCGAGTCTACTTACCAGCAAGCGATTGCCCTGTAAGGTGCGCGGGAGGGTGTATAACGCTTGCATTCGTTCTGTGCTAGCTTACGCTTCTGAATGTTGGGCACTCACGAAGGAAGCAGCCGCCCCTCTTCTAGCCACTGACAGAAAAATGATGACGTGAATGGCAGGAGTGCGTTGGGAAGACCGCGCATCCAGCGAGAATGTGGCGAAATCGCTTGGACTTACGTCGCTGTAGACGGAACTTACCAACCGGAGGCTGAGATGGTACGGCCACGTTCGACGCAGAACTGACCGCGTGGCGAAACAAGCGGTCGAAGTCCAATTCGAAAAAAGGCGCCCCGTAGAATGCCTGGAAGGCCGAAAAAGAAGTGGGAACAGGTCGTCAAAGAGGACATGCAATCGATAGGGCTACGAATTGAGGACGCGCAAGACAGGGACAAATGGAAAAGAGTGCTGAAGTCACGGTGCAGTCGAACCCGTTGCACGCGCGATGGAACCAATCGACTTTAAAGGATGTGGTGGTGGTGGTGGTACTATATTGGTATTAACCATAATTTCGACGTACTAAGCATAAAAAAGCGGAAGTAACGCCTAGTTTGTCACTGAACGTACACCAAATGACCAGAACCAATACCAATATAGTACCGGGCTGCGACAATGCATACGATTTAATTCTTGTTTACGTATATACCATACCGTTCTCTCGCCCTTCTCAGTCATCTAGCTAGTGATTTAGTGCGCGAATTACAGTTTTTAAACGGTTTCCACAGAGATTTCTCGACGAATTTCTTATTGCAACGATTTTTAGTCATTGTTCCAAATTGTTTTGGGTTTCGATCTTTGGCAATTTATGTATATGTTATGTGAATTTTACAAAGAATACGGAGTGTGTTTTAACGAGATTTTTGGAGTTGCCTTGCAACGAAATTAACGTTGAGTTACCGAAAGCGGCATAATTAGGTATTTATCACTTAACTAATTTACATTAGTAATATTATCTTTCCCATATAAAAACCTGAGTCAAGCACGAGCGTTATATAAAAAATCATAACGGTCCCCCCTTAGAGTTCCAAAGTACACAACCCGTAGCTTGGGAAATCCCCCGTGGAGTTATTCGGGAAGGAAGTACGTGAGTATACCAAGGTGGAGCTCGTGGCATGGGATTCCAAACTAATTAACCGGGGACGATTCCACACGGGAGGTTGGTACAGTCAACTGACTGAAGAGAATTGTGGGAACAAGAGAGTAGTTGCCGCTACTAGCTAGTTATAGCGGGCTTGTCAGCCGTTCGAAGACGGTAACATTACTATAACGGCATATAATTAGTGTAATTCTGAGACCTTAGGATAAGGTAATTAATTAAACGTACGAGTCTAGCCATCCGGAAGGCTCCGTACAAACCCACAAGGGAAAAGTAATAGAATATCGATATCCTTCAATAAGCCGTCCGGATACTGTTGGCGTTAAGGAACTTAATTAGCGTAATTCTAAGACCTTAGGCTGAGGTAATTAAACGTACGGGTCAAGCCGTCCGGAAGGCTACGTACAAACCTTACAAAAGGTCAATTGGTAATCAGGCGTTAATCTAGATCATAATAAAGGCACACAAGTAATAGTGCTCTCAAAACTTGTGTTAGAAAAATTGGAGAGCAAGGCTTGGTTAACGGTGTTACCCTGAGACAAGTGGCAAAAATATTGGATAACCGAGGCGAATAGGTAGCGCGAATAGCAATACTTATTGCGGCTAAAACTAGCGTGGTGCTCAAAAATCAATATTTGACTTACAATTGCTAACTTTGATTAAATATTCTAATACTACCTTTATTGACCTTGTGTTGGAATTATAATCAGAGCAATTCGACTTCGGCACGCTGGGAGTCACAGGTAGACAATAGGCACGCGCCAAATAAATTAAATCAAAACAAAATAAATACCTTAACAACATATGGTAACTGATTTTATATTAGAGTATAAGAACAACTTTGGCTTTTGATACGAAACATTTATACATGGCGACGAGATATTTACTATAGCATTGAGGATTGGAACTCTGGGTTTTGCTGCTTGGGTGATGATTTTTGGACAGACCGTTTGACACACTTCTTGCTGCTTTCAACATTGTTGCGCGTTGCATTGTGCGGTACAGAAGAATTTATATAGCTCAGGTAAACTTGTGCTTATCTATAAGCAGAGAAATTTAGGCTTAAATAACAGTCTGTCTGCACAATGAAGTAAATAGTTCATTGTTACATTTCAGGCATATGTTTTTGGCTAAATGTTTTTTCACTAATATAACTAATGTTGGTGTACAAAATCACTTTCATTAACAGCAGCTTCAGTTTTAATTCGTTAATTGAATGTATTTATTTCGCTTACGGTCACAAATCTGCTATACTAAGTACTACAGATGTCGGTATTCCATTCGTTCGGTCAGTTCTGGTGTGCCGAAGCAAGTTGATACCATAATATGTGGTGGAGGAATTTCTGGACTCTCGTTGTACTGCGTCCTGTTAAGAAAAGGTTACAAAAACGTTATTCTCTTCGAGCGATCTCGGTTAGTTATTCCTCATTAGTTTCCTTCTTACTTAAAATAGCTTAGATTCCGGACTGGTTAATTAATATCATGTGAATAAGTTTACCGAAGTTTGTGAATTTGCTTGTATTGTGATTATATGATCCTAGATATTTACCATTCTAAACGTTCGACAGGCGGTAATGTGCATTGTTTGTGTATTTTAAGTAAACTTAAGGCATGTTAAGTTCTGGCCTGTCCACAGACCTCCGAAAAGCTTTCTCGGGGGAAAATTAAAACTGGAGGGGTAAATTTTGCTTAAAAATACAAAATATTTCCATAGTTTCGTACATTTTTACCACTGCGAATGTATTTTCAAGCTAAAACGACATCTTAGCATTATAAATAGTGGTAGTCAATGTTTAAAAACTATTTGCAAACAAAAAACATAAATTGTCAGACATGAAAAATTTTTGGAATTAGTTGAACATGGAGGTTTCCGCCGAGTGGGAGGGACGGACATGGGGGAAACCTCACGAACATGGGGGATTTGGAAAGTGGGAGATGGGGGATTTCCCCACCCACCCCTTTCGTACTGTGGACAGGCCCAGGCACGGTTTTAGATATTTCAAACAGGGCGGGCGGATCTTTAAGTTTTCGAAAACCATGCTTGAGTTAATAAGTTACGAGTGACACAGACAGACATTTAGAATTTTACTATTTTTGGGCAAAATTTTGTGGAACATTCACCCTCCCTTTGCAACAATTTTAACATTCGTCAGATACATGATAGCGACCTGTCTTAGTGTTTCTTTACAACTAAATTCTGTCTGTAGCACAGTTAGAACAGATTCAATCCGGTCTCACATCAAATTAAATGTTCTTTTAAACTGTTTTTTTAGATTTTCCGTCTTCGAAACCTGACAGGGGCCGCCCCGCCCGCCCCATCTAAAACCGCCCGTGGACAGGCCAGTGAAGTGCCTCTTGTGTGATGTGTCAAGTTGATCAAAAAGTGAATGCGGTGATTAAGTTATGTTTGGATTGAAAATGATTGAATTTTTCTAGAATTGCTAAACGATGTTTATGGATTTGGATATCCTTTCTTTTCCATATGAAGGGTCGCATATAGAGTTAAAACTCTGTAGTTTGTGTGACGAATCCACATCATGCCAAAATGTGGGGGAGGGGAAGTTTAAGACTGTGTTTATTTTCAAAGAAAATTTAAAAATCGGAAGGTATATATTTGTCTGCTACATATTTGTATGTTTTTAGGTATCTAGATGTAACTGTGGAGTAATTGCCAATTGACGTGAATTGGGTACCCTACTTTGATGTGTTGGTCGAAAGCAATAATTTTTTAATTTAATATTTTTCAAGGAGAAACGCTAAAATTCTGGAATAATTGATCTCAAAAAAGTGCAAAAAACATCCTTATTGATGTTAAAACCAACCTTTTGCTGAAATTATCCAATTTTTAAGTTCAGAAATCATTTTTGTAAAACAATTTTGTCAAGTTTTTATATCAACTGTGGTTGTTTTGACCCAGGAAAGCCAAAAATTTTGTTAAGTGCCCCAACCGGGGTACTCGTTTTTTGCCAGGGTACCACAGCCTCTCCCCTTTGGAGAAGCCAGTATTATATATTCTTTCACGAAACAATAATTATTCACGTCATCTTTCTCAGTGTTATAGATGGTTAATCGAATGTTTGTATGTTACGGACTGAAATAGAATCAAATCTGTCGCGCACGATTTGAAAAATCAGTACCTGCTCAATTAATTGTTTTTCGCTAACGATTTGAATTTATTTCTATTACTAACTATAGTCATATTTTTGTTGCAATCTTAGCATTGGAAACTGTTGTTGTGTTTTAGAATTGGACAGGGTTCATCGCAGTTGTGCAACACAACGATGGGGAATGATCATTTATGGCAACATATCCAGATACAGCGCTTAGCCAAGACTTCGAATAAATTTGTATTTTCAATGAGCCAGCAATATCCTGACATCAGTTAGTATCGTTTTCGTTATGTTATTTATATATAGATTGTTAAACACGTGTCCATTCCGATTCATAGTTTTATATAGTGGTTTGCAGTATCTGCACTGAAAAAGGGGCGATTATGATTGCGAAGCAATCCCTTTTGGGGGTGGGTGTAGGAGATGAGATCATTGTGGTCCAGAGATTATGGGGGCATCACTCAAAAGATGGTGGGCCCTTTCCTGACCCCGCCTCCCCCATCTCCCGTCAAAACAGAGGTTAAGTTATCTTAGAGTATGATATCTTGTGTAGTGTGCTGAATCTGAATTTCACAGGCTGGCTAGATCATCTCTGACCAGGTAGCGCATCACTCGGGAAGCAAGCATATTCAATATTCAACAGGGGATCGAATGGGGACCGGCAGCCCCTTCCAAAAAGCTGGGGTGGGTTTCCACGCCCCGGTTTGGATAATCTGGAGTTATCTTAGAGTATGATATCTTGTGTAGTGTGCTGAATCTGAATTTCACAGGCTGGCTAGATCATCTCTGACCAGGTAGCGCATCACTAGGGAAGCAAGCATATTCAATATTCAACAGGTGACCGAATGGGGACCGGCAGCCCCTTCCAAAAAGCTGGGGTGGGTTTCCACGCCCCGGTTTGGATAATTTGGACAGGCGTGCGGAAATGTATTGGAACAATTCTTAGGTATTACTTATGCAAGTCGCTTTCCCATGAGGTAAAACGCGGACGATTAGACCTGTAGTCTTGCTGAAATAATTGTATGTTTTCCGCAACCGTATTTCTTGCAAGCTTTATAAGTTTTCTTGCATATTTCTAATGTTAATATGTCACACTTTCAGTCTAGATTGATGCCATTTACATATATAATTGTTTACTGAAGATTGTTCCTCGAATAAGTAAAACTTTTTGAAACCGAGCGATTTTACTTTTCTGATTTTTTTTATTTTGGTGTTGTTCTAATAGAGCTCAGTTGATCGAGAAATATATTGTTCTCCGTCTGTGGCACCCATAATTGTTTATAAATTGCTGGATTGTCGTAAATTTTACTGCTCGACACGTAACAATGCATTTAGCTCGGTGTTTACGGTACTGCAATGATTTCCTGCCCAAATTGTCACAACACCTACATGATTGGAAAAAAGCGCAGGAACGCTGAAATTAGCCGAACGCGAACACGTATTCTGTTTATACTATAGCGAGACTGTCAACTTTGCATATTGTTTATACGTTCAGCTCAGGTATTGCACAGAGGTCTTACTGTTCAAACTACTCAGATTATCACAGGAACACTAAAGCGACGATGCTGTGAGTCATAACGTAGATACAATTATGATTGTCGCGCTGAGGCCGCGAAGCCAGTTTCAAATTCAGGTACTCTGTTTACCGTTATCGTGCATACTCTATTGTCTTCTGGAAAGTGATGGGCCTGGTATTTTCGGTGTCCCCTGGCAGAAAACGCGTGCCCCCGTTGCGCCCCTCTGGCAAACTTTTGTCTCTTCCCGGCAAAATGCTCCCTGGTAAAAAAATTGAAAAACACCCCCAATTGAAAAAATTGACATTTTTTACAAAAAAACTCTTTCTAAAGTTAAAAATTTTATTAAATTCCGCAAAAATTCTTTAGTAAAGCTGGGTTTAACCTTCATGAAGGCATTTTGCAGCGTGTTTGACGCGATTTATTAACAATTTTAACCTTTTCGCGGTAAAGTATTAAATTTTGAAAAAATTTCTCCCCAACTTCACCCCTCAGTTCATGCCGGAGAAATCACGGGCCCTACAAAATTCGGCACCCCCAGTTCCGTTCCAGGCCCCTCGGTTGATGCCCGGTGGCAATATTTTCAGCGAATGGCGAAGCCAGGTATAGATTCAGGTTTTCTTGATTCTAACGACTCAAAGCGGCTAGCTTTTTCAAAATATTTGGTACAGCCTGTAACGTGGAGGTTGCTTTTCCGCGTATGTTTTGTCTATATGAGATTGTCTCTGTTGCTTATAGAATTTCTAGCACTGAATACCTATGTGCATTATCAGCTTTATTTTGTTCTCAAGAAGCTTAGCTGTTGCCGTTGCTAGGTATGAAAAGATACAGTTCAGTGAAATTTTCCTGATCTGTGAAGTGACATCTTACCTTGCGTAACTTTAACTACTAACTCTTGTATATTAGCAGCTCTAGCATTCGGTGGAACAATGTTTTGTTAGACTAAAAATAGGTTTGCGTTACCTGGCGGTATATATTTACTGGTGTTATAGACTTTCAACCCTGTAGCGAGCTGTATGTTGCAAAAGTAACTCAAACGTCTAACGATTTACGTCGAATGGCTGTAATGAGCAAGTGAGCTGTTTTGCTGTTAGAAACGAAGGCGTCGGATTCAACTGAAATAACAATTAACTTTGGGGTGGATGGATTTTCGGAAATTTTATTTGACGCGTTACAGAACATAATATGTATATCTACCTTACTGCGTGTTTGCAGTTCTGAAGCAAATTGTTGGCCAAAATCTCAGAGAACCGACAGAATTTTGTGTTATTTTCCGTTATCCGGTGTTCCTATATTTTAGTCTATAACGTTTCCTAGAGGTTTGAAATCAAAACAGGATACCAGCAACCAGGAATTTATAATCGATAGATGCAACTTTCTATATATGTTGTCAGAACGTAGTGAAACGTAGTGGAGATTGTGTGTTGCAGGAGTGAAATCTTTTAAATTCCGTTTGTGTGTGATCGGCCATAACTCGAGAACGACTTAACCGATTTTCATGATTTTGAGCTCATTCGAACCGGCATCATACTATGATTTACCGTGTACATACAGGTCTTTGTTGATTTGGGGTCTACCCCGATGGTTTCTCGACCCAAATTAAGGAAATTTGTTCTGACGTTCTGGGCGACTGAAAAGTTTTACTTGTGGGGTTTTCGGGCATGGGAAACTCATTGCCGGTGGTGGTTTTACTCTGCGATCCGTGGTTCCATTGGTGCAGGGGTATGGCGCCACCATGGTTGATCGACCCTAAATTCCTAATTTTACTGTTACGTCCTGGGAGGCTGATAACTTGCACTTGGTGTTTTGGGGCATGTGAAACTTATTGCCGGTGTTAGTTTTGTTCTTACTTGTGCGATATTGTGTGTTACCCACATATAGCATATCGACGTATGCTATCGAGAGCTGATTGCCTGTGCATGCAAAAGGCATAAGTATACCGATGCTTCACTACGTTCTGCAATCTCGATAGAGTTACTAGTTGTAAGAGCTGCCGCTTTACAGCTATGTTCTAAGGTTATGCAAACTGTATTGAAATGAAACCAGCATACACTGCGTAGCGTTGCGATATTAATGTTTGTTGTATACTGTATGCTTGCACCTGACTTATTAGTCGCTCGGCTTCTGAGGTTCTTTTAGGAACCGGGCAACAGCTTCTAGATCAGTAGTTAGCGTGCGAAAATATCACCCATACAGTTCTGGTTCGATCCCTGACCCTTGTGTGAGTTTGTCAAACATTATATGATACACAAATTTTGTCGTGCATCAAAGAGTTACACCATAATTCAGAAAAGCGTAATTTTCAAATCTTCACAAAGTAGGAGTATTTGTTGCTTTTAGGCAATGGACGGTGACTTTATAGGTTTATTTAAATCGTGAAATATACTGGTTTAAGTGTTCTTAACCTACATTATGTATGTAGGCAATAATAACTAGTAAATATTGTTGTTGCATAAACAACTAACGTTTGTCATAGTGACTACGATGAATGTTTGTGTTTTTTTTCTACAAAATACAGTGCACTTGCTCAAAATTCTATACATGCTGAACGAGTAACGTCAC